>JBCFXI010000397.1:61093-172186 GCA_038496175.1 Ampulex compressa | reverse complement strand
TAGATATTTTAGGTATGTTGTACGGATTTTTAGGTGTAATGTAACGCCTTACCGCACGTTATATTGTACAGTGCGGCACGGCAACCGAAAGTTAAATCGTAGCGCAAGTGGTTAATCAAGCCCGTGCGCGACTCTTACGATTTTTGCGTATATTCCTATATAAACCGCTAAGTACTTAGTTAAAATATAATAAGTATTGCAAGTTTGTATTAGTTACATTACCAAAACTAGATCATTAATTGGTTTTTCTCCCTATGTCAACTATTGAAACAAAACGATGCTCATTACTAAATTTTTTGTTTTCGCTGTGCATCAACTATTGAAACAAATTTTATTTTTTGAAAAAAAAAAGTTTTTCCAAGCGCCATCAGGAATGAATACTTCTCGTAACATAATAGAAGAATAATTTGTACAACGACTACTAATCATAAATTTTCCATAAAGTGAACTTAGTCTCAACTATGTGAAAAAATAGGCAAAACATTCCCTAAAGTGTCAACTACTAATATCTTTATCTTACGTTAATTCTGATATTCTTGATAAAGAGTGTTATTGCAAAAGGAATAAAACGTAGGATAAAAGTCTCGATTTGATGACCAGATCGAGTCAGGCATGTAATAAATCCATTTCAGATATTCATTTGCTCTAGCCTCTTGATTACAACAACTGTTCGCAGCTCCATGACAAAGGCAGAACCCAAGGGGTTAATACCCATCCTACGCATTCACAAGTATTGCATTATATGATTTCCAGAAATTGCAAAATAATATATCCGATTCTGACGTATTCGAAGTTTAGAAGCAAGTGGCTGTTTATCATTATGAATTAAAATTTGAGCGCACTATCAATATCTACTTTATGTATATTCAAATATTACACGAAACGATTTCTATATATTGAATCTAAGTTATGCAGCTCTAATTTGATCAAAGCCTAAAGCAAAACTTCTGTTCAGAATTTTGAAATAAAATTCACACTGGCAATACCTATCCCACGAACGTTCTGTCGCACGATTTCTAGAAATCGTAAGTTAAAACTCGAACATTATCCACTAAAACCAAAACGTCGTTGACGATGCGCCCTAATCGCTCATAAGTTTCACTACAAACTCCTCGAATGTTACCCAATCGTTCTGATGGTCGCGCTTACGCGTGACAAATGGCATTTTCAACATTCTTGTACCTTACCTAGGGGCATTCGTGCATGTCGTTTACGCAAAGACACGACTACGTTTTGCCACACAAAAATCGCACGGAGAGCTCCGTTGAATGCAGAGTTCTGTAATAAAATATTCGAGAAACAAGGGAAATATGCAAACCGCAGAATTCGAATTTTCTCGAAGTAGATTACCTAACATCGTACAATAGATACAACGTTCGACAGTAAAATATAAAAAAAGTAAGAAAACTACGCAAACTCTAAAATTCAAACTTAATTCAATAATAAAATGCTCGAGAGGCAAAAACGATACGGAAATTTCAGAAGTCCAATTTTATTAAAGTTACTGGCATACCCAACCCCCCAAAAAAATATGCATACTCAAAAATACATGTAATGAGTAAAAATACATGTAAGCAGCATTCGATAATGAAACATCTAATAGAAGCAAGAAAACTAGACGCAGTGCAGAACCCGATTTTCATTGAACGAATCGCGCGATAAACGTAAGAAATCGCTCGGAGGCATGCACACAAACTATTACAGATAGGCAAATGGAGAGTGGATCCAAAGATTTTGGTGTTCCAGTCAAGGCCATTGTGGACGAGGTCAGAAAAATGAGGAGCCCACTGGGCGGTAACGGTACGGGGAAACTGAAAACTCTTTCGCAAATAATCTTACGGCTCTAAGAAAAGAGGGTCTCCACCGGCGAAATATCGAATATGATGGGCGCTTGACATCTGCAAGCCGCTCGGCGAAAGCAGTCCTTTTCCGTTCGAGCGTGCATAAGCTTATTAAGCAACATTGTTACGAGGCAAGGTCCGGTTCTCCACCCTTCGAATTCGGGAAACGAAGACGTTTTACAGTTACGGGCAACAATTCTCCTGACATCTCACTATATACGTAGGAATGTTACTATATGAGCCGTTTATTTTGAAAGTTGCCTACGCCTATTTGTCGATTATTCTTAACTAACCGTAGTAACGTGTACAGCAGTAAGTTGGCTGTCATAAATAATATTTCGCAATTAAGTAGATTTACGCGATACGATAATTTTAGACACGTTAATTTTCGTTACTTTGATAATTAAAAGCATTACTTTAATTAGTAAGTATAAAAGATATTGAGTACAACTAATTCTGTTTTTACGCGATAGATATGTTTCCGAAGAATACGTGTAAAAAAAAATTTGTATAAAAAAATATCACCAATGTCGCAGTTATAAAAATAAAAGTAAAATAAAATGTTCTTCTTAAAATTTAAGTCGATCGTGTTAAATCAAAAGAAGTTGTGTAAAAAGAGAATTAAATCTTTTTCCTAATTCGTGTTAGATCAAAATCGTGTAAAAACAAAATTTGGGTGTATTGTTTTTTTAATTTAAAGCATTTTAAATGTTGACGAATAGCCTTGGGCTCTTTCAAATTCTATAACAAATCTTGGTGTTATTTTTGAATGTGGTTTAACTCCATTTGTGGTAAGAAAACACATATTATCCGCTTAATAGTTTCTCTTATTGTAATAGGAATTATAAATTTAACTCTCTTAGACACACTTAAGAGGTGTAACACATTGGTATTCTATACGTATATTTTTAATGTAATTTACAAACACACACAAACATTTAAATATATTGATTTGCATATAAATGGACTTAGCACACTTTCAAAATAAACGTTTCATACTCGGTGAATATTATTGATATTATTATATACTCAGAAAATTATTGGAACGATGAGTTACGGCGCCTTAAGATGGTCCTTTTTCCTTATAAAGTAGCTTATTGAAGTTAACGTCAGGCACATGCGTTGAGTAATGCTTATTATCGATAAGCAATTTTCATATGTCCACTATAAAAAAAATATATAAAAACTAATTGTCACGAAAGTAGAAGCAGAGTAATTTACGCTCACAATTATACGCTGAGATATTAATAGCAAAAATATAAATTTGCTATATGTATATATGTTAATGCAATACTCTGCAAATAATTTACATAGAAGTCCCGTTCATAAATATATCCAAAATATCGGTTACAATATACGTGCAAATAGAGCATTCAAGCATACATTCTCTATAGACACATATGCTTGTCAATCAAATACGCTCCTATCAAGCAATATTAAGACAGTTTTATGCAAAGCAGAGGAATAAAAATTCGTCAAGAAGTTACTAAAGCTTTTGAGGCTTAATACCTCATTTACGTCCTTGAAGTGTGACACATTAACACAGTTACTTTTATAGCCAAGAACTCGTTAATTATTAATAATACCAAGAACCAAATTGAAACTTTTTTCTATTGGTCTATATAGTTTGGTTAGATGAAATGATTAATCACGGCTTTAATTAATTTTATTATTCGTAATATAAATCGTTATTTGATGTTACGTAAATTATAAATAATTCCATAAATCAAATTTCAATTATGCATATACTTTTCACATCTTTTTATTTCACTTATTTAAAATTTTACATTTATGCATCGCTCCGTCTGAAAACGATCATTTTTAATAAAGTTATGTGACACGAATGAACAAATGAAATATACAAATAATGAATACACGTTTCCAAATATATATTTCTGTTGATGCAATGTTATAAATTATTGACAGAACGTGTATTGAAATAAATTCACTACCGCATTCTGCGTAGAATGAGCGGGTGCCTTAACCCTTTACGTCCCAAATTATTATTTTTAGTAAGAAAATTTAATTTTGAAAAAAGAAAACTATTTAGAAGTACTTGATTAGTAAAATCATCATGGGGCGGAAAAGAGTTAATATTTATACCACACGTTACACATCACGTGCATTTTGTACAATGTGTGTCCAAATTATTGACAATCAAAACTTAAAATCCGTACACGACAATCATTCTAATATTTACGAGCTTTCTCTAAACAGGTTGTTACACGTTCCCTTTGCATGATATTCGAAGAGGCCCATATTCCTTTGCATTTGTCTCTGCTTTCGAAAGATCTTTTAAACAGTTAATTGCATTCGACGTGTATACACGGCAATCCAAATCTTATTTGTATGCGGTTGTCGTGTATACGCGTGGTGAACAATAAAGAATTAAGTATATGTCGTCCGTAAACCTGCTATGGATTTAATTGTATTAGTTTTTATAAATTAAGTTGATTGTTTTTTTTCATTTATTTTTTCTATGTACGTTACTATGTATATCAAGTATTCCCCAATTACAATTACAATAACATAAATGACATGCGTGATACCTATAATTCCAACAAATTTTTCTTAGATTGTTCACCTATTTTTTCTTATACGTAGTTTTCTTTAACTTCTCCTTTTTATGAATTTTACAATTTTCTTGCAATTATTTAGTTTTTAATAATAATATGTTTGTTAACACTCAATTGTTAAATTTTGTATTCAATAAAAACGTAATCCTTTACGTTTTACTTCAATTTTTTCATAAAATGTATTATGCAACCATTTGTATTGCGTTGGATGTGTATCTATACTCGTCGTCGCTTGATTTTAGTTACGCATCCTGTGAAGGACATTTGAAACTAAATTCCACAGCTAACTGCTTCAGTGAAATGTCCGAGATGACATGACAATTTCACGATAGCTTCCAATTCGTCCATGATCAACCAGGGTCCCTTGGACGTGGCAGTACCATTGTTGTTCACTTGGAGATCTGGCTGACCACCGTCGGCCAACACGACAGATGTCCAATGCCCAGCGCTGCTAATCCGACCTAACTCGGATTTAACTGAGGCAAGAAACCAGCAGAACCTATTATGCCCGGAAGGCAACCCCTTATCCCGAAGATCAATGCGCAAGATTACATTGCGAAAATGCTCGAATGTCGCGGTTGCGCCTTTGTCGCATTTGCGTCGCGAGGATTTGCGTTATACGGCCTGAGCGTAAGACTTTCGTCGTAAGAATGCTTCGGGGAATGCAACTGCTTGCGCTGCAATTTGTCATAAATCGTGGGGCCACAATCCGTAGTCGCGCGAACTTCATTCGGCGTCGATGGATTTTCTGAATTAACGATAAACAGGACTAAAACTTCATTGCTTTTTTCTCAATTTCTTTTTTTTCCTAAATTTTCCGAATTAACAATACTCCTTCATTGCGCTGGACGAACATGATGTTTGATGTGCTTTATATTGTTATGTATATATTGTAAAGAAAATAGTTTTTGTTTTTCAACCCTATCCTTTTCAGTATAAAATTACGGTTTATCGTCGAGGAATAAAAGTAACTGTTAATAACATAATATTTCGTGTTTATTAATATCCAATTTACGTATTTTGGCTTTCTTGCGGATTAGTGCAAATATAGTTTCTAATCATTTTTAATATTACGGATTAAAATACTTTTAACTTTTTAGAATAGATTTAACTCTTCTAGCAAGATATTTAACAAATTGTAAAATATGTAATAATAATTATAAGTAATTATACGGGTAATTTCAACGGTATATAAATTTGATTATAAAAGCCAAACACGTATTGCCTGCTCTTTTACGGCTCGTTCAAGTTTTACTTTTTCACAGTTTTTTCACTAATTTAAATCATTCTTTTCCATTAATTTCGCCTCAAATTTAATAAAGGTAATTTCAGGATACGGAATTAAAAAAATACTATTGAATGTATAATAACATCAAGCATAATCATACTGGTAGCCGCAGACCCTAGCCACTTCTTGTAGATAATCCCGTGAAATTAATACGCAATCTGCGTAGATAGAGAGAAAGCTAGCAGAAAGAATGTGGAACCATAAGGACACACAAGGATTAACTTGTAATGGTCCACTATCTATGTAACAGTCTACTGATCTTATGAATTCGGATAACGTAATAGTGTTACAAAACACATGTACATCATGTACCAAAATATATTCAAACGAAAAACTGTATATTTAATATGATCAAACTAAAAATGATTATTGCGAGATAATTTCACGATAACGCTTAAGCTTAGCTTTTATGAGCATTCATAAGTCTTATATAATGCGTACTGGTTGAGTCAGATTAATAATACTTACTAATATTTTATACTGCCATGTTAGCTAAAATACAAATCAGTACATGTATCGATTAATTGTATTAACCGTTTAGATATTATAGACACGCATATGTACGTGTTTGGCGATAGTCATACGTATGCGCTACGTACATATCGGTGTGATAAACAAATATTTTGATCTCATACTCTCATTAAGATAATAATCACGCCTTACAGGCAAAATTTTCCGTTAGCAGCAATCGCAACCGCAATCCATACGTTGTCAATAGAAAACATTTAAATCTGAAAATCTCAGCACTCAAAGGATCGAAAACCACATTTATGCGGAGCGATGCAGTAAACATCATCCAAAACCCTGGAATGTACAACATCTATAACATACAACATAAAATCGAATAACGACTCGTAATATCAAATTCCAAAATGCGTCTCAAAGCATTCGTCGAGAATCGTTCTACGTATGCAGACTAGAAGAAATTTCTTTTATCATACCTAATCGTTCTTTTGCCCCGCTATATTTAATATACAAGCTCTTTATACTCGGCGGATGCATAGCAGACAATGATCCTCGGAAGTTTTGCTAACTTCTCCTCAAGTTTCCAGACTCACCCGAAATTCAGTGAGTGTCCCGATACTTATGAGCGGGCGAAGAATAATCATAGCGGGGCCAGTGCTCGGTTTAGTCGCGTCCCACGAACCCCCCTTTTGTCACTCGGCGAGAAAAGCGGAGGCGGAAGAATGCGAATGTTCGTCCTGCTGTCGGCGGTACGGCCATCACGGTTTTCCTCCTCTGACAACTGGTCAACCGCAAATGGACACGTCACCCCCCTTCGATTCCCACCGATTTTTCCCTATTGGCGAACGGGAAAACCCGTTTTCCCCCCATTGAGCCCTTTCTTGCGGAGTGGCCAGATCCCCTTTTGCATGTCGAGATCTCCTTCCGCGGGGCTCAAAGAGGTAAGGACTGCGTGCGCTTTTACGGGCCACGCGCATTTTCGCGGAGGAAGAATGCCGGAGAGCTGTGATCCCCTTTTAGGACGGCCACCCCTTTTCTCGTTTTTGAATGCGGTCAAAGGAGAGATACGGATCTGTCCGGAGTACCGGTGAAAACTCGAGATGCCACCGGACGGGGCACCTTGGTTCTTGCGCTTATGGGAAAGGCAAATAAGGCCGATGGACGTTTCGAACGATTTCGCATAAATGGGTCACTGTTACGAGCACCGATATTCGGGGTATTTCTTTATCGTTTCTTTCATTTTCGAGTACCAACTGTTGAAATCAATTAAGACGACTTGCGTGAATTATATTGGTCATTAATGAGAAATTATATCTCATACTTCTTAAGAATTTTGTAAATTCTCTATCTGGTTTTATTGCAATAAGAATTTCATTCGACAGATCGAGACTGTGTGCGAGAACATCACTAGTGCGTGGCTCAGATAATTACGGTTATTCAATTTTAAAAGTTAAATGAAATCGAGAATCATGAATATAAGGTGGTAAATTAAGTCATGTTCTTGAATAAAAGGCGTGTCAACAATTGGACACTGAAGTAACTGGATCGGGACTCACACAGTCATTCAGGGACTTCGACTTCGATTCAATTCGATTTCGACTTCGACTTTGATTTAAAAAATTCTGAAGAAGTGTGAGAATCAACAGCTCGTTAATGACCAATACAATCACGCAAGTTGTCTTTATAGTGTCATGAACAAGAAGGTTAGGAGTGCCTATGTATACATTTTGAAATCAATGTTGAACCAGGACCTACTGTTCTTACGTGAATTCCAAACTACCGAAATTGCAGTACACACTTTGAATGGAGAATTCTCCAGGTAATTTGCGAGATTTTAACTCGTTTCTTCCGTGGGAAAGTACGAGCCTTTATCCGCTATACCAACGGTTTCCAAACCTTTTTTGGCAGCGCACTCCGATTTAGGATCACAAATTCAGGTGACTCTCCAGAACAATTATCAAATAAATACCCAAGTATGTAGCACTCATCGGCGAAAATGTTACTTTGCACAAATAAGTGGAAGCAAATAATAGAAATGCACCTGTAGCGTTAATGACTAAATCAAGAAATTAGTAGTATAATAAATTATTATTACAAATTATCTCGGACACCCCAGAAATCTTTTCATGCAGCACACTTCACAGACAACTGTGCTTTCTGTGTGACTATATTTTCACAAATACTGTTTTCTATATACGACAAAAAACGTATACTGTTAAAAAATTTACACGTTTGCAAATATTACTGAAATAATTTACAGGTATAGCTTTCCTTACTGCTTTATTACGTTATCTTACAAAAATTATGTTGTAATTTGATAACGTAAAGAACGTACGGATTAATTATTGAAAATTAATAATCGGCAAAATTGCTTATCATAATGTTAACACATCATTCATCTGAATATCCTCGGTATCCATATACTGATGAAATCTTGTTTACGTATAAACCATCCATGGACAACGTACACGTAAACATGTAACCTGTTTGTTGGCTGTCGACCATAAATTGAACACAGACCTGTTGATTAACTATTTGCCGTACAAAAAATGTTTTCTACTTCGTGCCAGACAGTTCACGTTACATTTGACGTGTAGCGCAACGACGGAATTTTTTAATGGCATATTCTTCAGACACAAATAAAAAAAAGCTAAGAGTTCATTGGTTTTCATGCACTTCCATTGTCAAAGGTCGATATAAAAACGACAGATCAATGGCGAGCAGAACATTTAAAAACTAGCCTGAAAAGTTTAAACTTTCTAATTTAATTTTTTTTATATGCATTTTTTTTATAACATATTGCTAAGATTTTTTCGATTAAAATAAAACTAAATACGATATAATTAAATGAAATATTAGTCCTACTCATCTTGCTCGGTTCAATGAATACTGGTTGATGCCGTGATTTTAACCTGCAGTAACTTCAGTAACAAGATTAATACTCGTTAAGACCACGCCATTAACCATTATACGATATAATTACGATTACATTTACTTTTTTAATACGTATTGAGTCATTCACTTCATACGGAATTAGAGGCATTTGAAATAAGTGAATGTAGCTGTAAGTATATCGTGTTTCATTTTGAACCGCAAAATCTCATCGATATGTTAAAAAACATTTAAAAAACAAAAAAAGGTTAATCAATAAAGTTATATTATTACGGTAAAGACTGTCAAACTGTAAACTCTGCTCAAAGGAGCCTTCCAGCATACTCTATTGTGTACCACATCGCAGGCTTGCTTGGATCCAATGAAGATAACATAGGCGCCGAAACAGGGCTATAGCACTGAGAAGGATGACACTAATCTAGATTTTACTGTAGAACAAAAAATGCTAACTAACGCTTTTCTGTCTAACTTTCGTACAAAATAGCGTAACTCAAGGTGATATTTAGCTTTCCTAAATCTCTTATATGTAATTTGTAATCACTTAATGTTAAATGTAACAAATTATCTTCAAAACACCATAACAATAACGATCATAGGTTCATCTAGAAAGCATTTTTACATTAATATTTAATTTAAAGTCAAATAATAATGTGACTCAGTAGATGAATTATGATGCTACAACAAACAATATTCTATGGAATATGTATAGAAATGAGATCTAGAATTGCTACTTAGGAATTTCACAATTACTGAAAAGATATATTCTCTTTTCCACTTGGGCCTAACCAGTTTATTACATTTATTATATATGTACTAGATTAAACGAATAATTTATGCATTTTTGGTGAGATATCTCTAAAATCTTCTGCCAGATAATTTAATTCTTATTAATATTTTGTTTTCATAACCTTTATTATTCTTCTACTTCTTGCCACAATTATGGGTATATTTTAAGCATTTCGTTTTTGTTGGTCAGTATTAAAAATCTACCGCAAATTACTACTGATCAGATACATATTGACTATGTACTACTTTATGAATTTTGCAGGAGAACTGAAAGAACAACAAGGGTAAAAAAAGATACAATTATTCTGATTCGATATTTTGGCTTAGAAAATTCTGCACCTCAATTTACACAACTGAAATCAATATAAGTGAAAAGGTTGCACGCAATAACAGCAATAAATTGTTGAAAAATGACTAAAGAGCTTCCATTAATGTTTCATATTTCTTAAACATGTGCTACTAAAAACCTTTTATGCCTTGAAATTACTGTGAAACTCAATATCTGGATTCTACATATTCTAAACCAAAGAAACAAGTTAAACAGTCTATCAGAATGCATTTGGGCAAGTTATCAGTAATAATTACAGGCGTTTCTAAAAGAAATCGTGATATGGAATGAAAAATGGATATTTTATAGTAATAATTCTCAAAAGAGATAATGGTGTAATCCAGAAAAAATACTTAAATCTTGCAGCAAAAATATTGCAAAAATGTAATGGTTCGTGTATCATGGGATACGAGGGAGAATAATTTATCATAATCTTGTGCAAGCAAACTAGACCATTAATTCAAATGTTTATTACTAGAAGTAACAATGAGTGAATGGATACCTAAAAATAAACTTTGTATATCTTGCCAATAGATCAGTCAAAAAAAGTTGTAATCTATTAGTAAAATAGTCGATTGCATGTGAGCCTTACGACTCAAAACAAAGTTAAAGGTTTAAATTAGCAATTTATATAGCATTCTACCTACTCTCTCAATTTACCATTGTTGAACTACAAAAGCAGAACAAGAATTTTACAAAAATGGAATTAAAAGATTCATGCAGTAATGGAGATTTATACAAATATTATACTAATATTGTAATTGTAGTTGATTGTAGTCGTAATTGATTAAATATATTACATTCTGTAAAAACAATGCTGTGATATTTATTTAATACATGCACATGTGAATTTTCCATTGAACTAAATATATATTGACTACAATACAAAAACTTATATCAGTTATGTTATCAATATTTTGAAGGGAGAGTTTTGTAACAAGTATCTAATTTTGGAATAAGCTGTCGCATGTCCAAAAGGCATATCACAAATCAAAGGCGTTAATTAATTATCAAGTAGGATTCGTACTAACATTGTAGTAACAAACATTAAAGAAAAAAAATATATTTACTCTTCCTTCAAATGCATACTTATCATAGCTGTATAACCAACTAATTCTATGGAAATCATAAATAGTACTGCTTGTGCATCACACAAAAACTAATGAGAAGAATACAGGTCTAATTAATCGGATGAAAAGCATATATCTCTACTCGTGGCTATTTTCAATCCAAGCATTAACTGAATGATCATGCACACTAATTCGACTGCATGACAAAGGCGGTGATTTTGCGGTGTCGAAAACAAGTGAAAACAAACGTCGAAACAGAGAAAAATAAGTAGTATTGAAAAGTCTCAAAGTATTGACATGAACATAGATAGAATCATTGTACACAGAAACAGTAAATCGAGCGGTTTGGTAGATTTCCAGTAAACATGGGTATCCTACTTCTTTGTAATGTATAACATCAACTGCCTAAATGTATGAACTCAGCAAATGTTAAAAGTAGGAATAGGCTTGTTCAGTGAAAGAGCTTCTTTGCTCCTATGCTGTCTAATAGGTTTTCTTACAATGTGTCAACTGCAAGTACTTGCGCCTTGATGAGCAAATTCTTAAAAAGTAATTTAATCTCTTGGAAACTAACCCTGACTATATCTGGCATTCACTAAATGCACAACATTGACTTGCATCAGTTATATCTGGCATCCACTAAATGGATTTAAACGCATGTGATGCGCACTAATGACACAACGTGCCAATCACTATCAGTGCACTGGCATAAAGACCAGCAGGCGCAAAAGGGCCAGACATTATATTTAAAACCTTATGTGACATGCAGTTTTCATTTACCTTGTATTATTTTAGTGAGACATATCCTAGGAGTGTTCAATATGCTACCTAAAAAAAAAATATAAACAATTTTTGTTAGGTAAGGATGTACAGAATTTTATAGCTTTGAAAACATATTTTGTAACAATACCTTGAGTACAATTGTTTGCACTTATCCTGGTTAGACATGATTTGCTGCCTGTAACAATAATGTAATATGTAGATTAGGAGTACGATATTGATAAACAATAGTATAAACAGTTAAAACATAAAGTATTATATATAGATTATATACAGATTACTTTTAGCACATGGCTTACTAATTGACACATTTTCCACTGAATATTCATAGCAAGGTATATTGATCAAAAATAATAAAGAATTATAAGTTTTCAATTTTGCTTACAAAAATATTATTCATTCTACATTGACACAGACTTATATCAAACACCTCGATATTTCAATCAACACCTATTCCTAATCACAAATCATTATCTAAAATGAAATGGGTACAAATAAATCTACGTAAAAGGTTATGTCAAGACTTTTAAAAAAATATTTGTTGCTTTAAATTGTCGTGAAATAGTAAATAATACAATACGTCCAATCGCATTAATCTTTCTATAATCACACATGAATAGACACAAATCATTGCACTTTTTAAAAATAAGCATAAAAAACTATATCAAAGAGGTTATATTACAACGTAGCAATAAAATGGCACAATTGTCATACCTTCAATGGAATTTCCCATGTAGGACCTCGCTATGCTCATTACATTTTTAATTAGGACGTTCATATTCAGTCTAACGAATAACCGCTTTTTCAATAATTATTCGCCTCAGAGAAGGATATTGTTGGACATTGCTTTCATATAATCTCAGTAAGGAAATAGCAGACTACGCGAGTAGGTAAAGTAAAATCCTACCTGCCTAAGTTTTCCGAGTCCCACGTTAGGGAGCGATGTTGTCGCCTTATAATTTTCCTATCACATGCGACATTATTGGCGAAGAATAGAATATCAGCGCTTCAAAAATGATACGAGACGAAGTTATATATTGGCTTATAGCACAGACGAGGTATACAGAAGAGTTGATAGACTTTATGAGACTTAGCATCTCATGATACATATATTCATTAATTGTGGTCTAGCAAGCGCGCTATTCACACACATATTTTTAATTCTCCATCCGGTCTTATTGGAGTGGAGTTTTCGTGTGAGAATAATAATTTTTGTCCATTAATACGTGGCTCTATAATTAAAAGTTAAATAGTAATATTTAAATTGAAAATTAAATAAATATATAATTTTTAGAAAAATTGAAGGTGGTGCGTGAAACGGAGATATTAGGAGAAAGCATTTCGTCTCATTAGGGAAAAAACTCAGTGTCTCATGTGTAGCGATCGCGTAAAAAATTGTATGTTTTGATATGTACTTTACGATTTAGAGCGGTGAATTTAGGCATAAAATTGTCTTTCTGTTATTAATAAACAGCTTGTAAAAGATTTCAACACTATGGGCCAGAAGTTTCCAATTTTTTTTGCAGTGAAAAAACCCATCACGAATAACATTTTTTGGCGGAACATTCATATCTAAAGTAAGACACAACTTTCACACATAAACAGTAATTTTGTGTGGGATGGTAACAACAATTTAGTGAAATCTCGATAAATGTCGCCTAGAAAAAAACACCACGTTTACAGCGCTGCAATAGTATAATGAATAGAGACCCAGATTTCCACGCGGAAAATCCGAATTTGAATCTCGCCCATTACCTCTAGATTTATCCCTGTTATGTGTATAATGTAGTTTTGGTGGTCGGAATTCACATTAAAACAATAGATTCTAAGCCAAAACAACCTTAACTTGAGCGCGACACTAACTTTGCTGGGCTTTCCATTCAGGTGACCGATCGCCAGGCCAGTCAACACTCGACGAACATTGAGTATAAACAGACGCGCAATGATGCTGTCAATGCAAGAGTATACAAAATATATCGATAAGTAGCACGCTGGAAACAAAATAAACAAATAAAATAACTAACACGAGAGAATTTACAAAATTTTGTTATCATTGTAATATGTGTAACTCTTGACCACATCCTTGCTTAGAATATTTTTATAAACGCCATTAAAATTATAACATTAATTTTTTAAGCTTTGACAATGCCGGTCTCATGAACCAATGTCGCCCAAAGAAAAAGTTCACTATCCATTTTAAAGATCCACACCGTTCAAACGGAAAACCCACTGTCAGTCCCTAGGGACTGACGTCACTTGAGCGGAAAGTTCACTGTCAGTCCGTAGAGACTCGCGCTCAATATATTAACAGTCGATGCCAAAAACAAATTAAAACAGCAAAACATGTTGCGTTACTACCGTTAACACATCTGTGACGTATCGATTTCCACCGAGAGCACAGTGTAAAACATGAGTGACGGCAGTTGATTTTTATTTTTACTTTTGATAAACATATAAAGCCTACCTCCAACTTAGCACATACGTGTGAAAATTAATTAAACTTATTCAATCAATTTATTTAATTTAGATTCTAATACTGTACGAATAAAAATTTGCATTGCATTTTGCAAGAATTCATGAAATGTATAACGGGTTATAGTTGAAATCTTTTCTCTGCGAGGCGTTAGCGAGCGTGTTTAGTACTTTCACATTACGCATAAAACGTATGGGGGTCTCATTATGCATATACCACATCAATAATATTTCTGCCAAAGGCATTTCTGCTGACATTCAAAATGCAGTTTATAATCATCGAGGTATACGTCGCATGCAATGATAGAAGCCAGTAAGTCAATCATGACGTTGAGGTACAAAAATGTTCACATCTCAGAAACGGTTGACCTTTCAACGTATGTTTACAAAGGCGTTTTTACTCGGTACAATATGTAGTACGTGCCACATAAATATGGACCTCCGCTCTTTAACACCACGTATATTATTTTTCCACTGCTAATGACACTATTTTGCCAAAAGTATACAAAATAATACTACGGCGGTCACTTTTTTAACCATACAAGCTTATTTTATCTGAAGAACAACCATATAACCACTTTAATTCCCTATTCAATATTGTACGCATAAAGTAATGGTCGAGACACATTAATGTTATTTCGTTCGACACCTTCAATAATGAATTCAATTTTGCTTCTTTCCCTGATCTTGTTATTTATAGTATCAAAAAAAGCGCTGCGCGATATAATATCGTTTATTTTTTAAACTCAGAAATAAGTGTCATACAATTTGTTCTTCACGTTCATTTTATATCTTCGCTACATTTATGTCCCCTCGATCTATCGAAAATCCTCTATACCATTTATATAATCCTCCACCCCACTCTTCCACACATTCCACACGGCTCTCCATTACCATATAAAATAAAACGACGTTTACAAAAAATAAGATTTATTTATAAGACACAGGTATAAAAAGAGCGCGATGCGCGTTACAGGGAGCCTAAGAAGAGTAAATATTGCATTCGAACGGTCAATGCCGGTTTTCACCAACCGTGATGACCGCCGCCAAAGCCGCCGCCGAGGCCACCTCCCAAACCACCTCCGAAACCGTGTCCAAAGCCGAGACCGGCCGAATGTCCGATGCGATACGGAGAAGAGTGTAAGGACCCTCCGAAACCATGCGAGAGCGAGACCGGAGCGGAGTATCCATGGGAAATGGCGGACCCACCACCGATACCGTGACCCGCGGAATAGCCCGAGGAGCCCAGATGTCCGTATCCTGAAATTAAAAGGTCGTTGCGTGTGACATTTGCCTCGCCCTCCAGTGTCAGTTCAATGGGCGGTTGGAAATTTCGACAGACACGATCGCGCTGAGCGGACCGAGAATAGCCCTAATCTTCGGTTTAGCAATAGCTCGTAGAGCGCTTAAACCTAAACGAGCGGCCTAATCGTTTTGTTTGGATCGTTGGGGAATTTCGAGCACGAGATTTCTCGGATTCTTGCAAGTTGAACGAGTCGATTAGAGTCTCCTTGACCGGGTGTCGACGGCAGTTCCGCAAAGGAAGCGTGTCTGGGGAGGATGATGGAAACGGTCGTGAGACCAGGATCGTGAGGCAATCGAACGAGAAACGAGAGGAATCTGAAGTTTATAAAGGAAAGCTGTTGGACGGTATTTTGTGCTCTTTGTAGGAAATCCGGCCGAACTTGATATTATAAGATATTCTCGGAATCTCGTTTCGCCATAACGGGTTCGTAAGTGCAAGTTCTCGGACCCGAATGTCATGCGTTTCTGCTTCCTGAGTTTTTTCTCCGGTGCTCGATAAACATAACAGAATTCACTGTTATACAAGGCATTCGAGCATGTTTATTTAAATGCTGATCGGACGTCAACGAAACGAAAGTGTGGGATTCGATTTAAAGTAATATTATAGTATATCAAATGGTGATTACAAATTAAATTTTTGTAGTCGATTATACACTGCTTCTAATAAGTGTCTAATAAGTGCCTAATAAGTGCGCTTCTAATAAGATTAATTTTATTTTAATTAACGTTAATATCCCAATACGCACGCACGGTTTTAAGGACTTCAACGTGTATCGGAAACTAATCAGAAAATTATAATGAAAGATATTAGACAATTTCGATATACACTTCTTGGTATTTAATAAAATTCCAATGTTTTTGAAATGAGTTATCATTTAAATAGATTGTACTAACTTGATCAACGATGAGAACTGAAATGAATTTATTATGATACTGCTTAAGCTGAAATTAATATCAGGCCAATACAATGATGCTGATAAAATCAGATTATACATCGGTTAAAACATGTTATTCATTAACCGTTAATAACCCGCGAAACGTATAATTCTAAAAAAAAGAAAACGTATCTGTGTGCTATTAATTTTTCTATAATATATATGCATATTTGTAATGTCTTCTCAAATAATCATACATTAATCGGGCTACTTTTAAAATATAATTACTGTCTGTAAAAAAATATACGCGCTTACACGTCTAAGCAGTTACCTCTTCTCGGTGAATATATTTGATTCTTTCGAAGGAAAAAGGAATACTTGGAGTTATTAAGAATTAAGTATAAACGCTAAACCTACCAGCCACTTTCTGGACATATTCATATATACCATATATATTCATAAAGAAACAGGCTGTTAAGAAGAGATGTCGATAGATCGATAGAATGATTCACACTCTGTAGTAGAATCGTAGAAAATCTCAAAAAATGCCCAACCATGAAGTACAGCGATTTTTCAAAGAAACGACTAACCGGTGATATCGACCGCTTCGTTAGGTTTAGTGTCAACAGTTGAGTAAAACGTGGCAAAATAGTAAATAAACTATTTGACATCGACTTTAAAGCATGCGATAATATGCGAAGGACGTCGTATTAAGAAAGACGGTGGTTTGCAAAATTATGAAAATATATTCGCATTACCTCCGTATCCTCCGCCTCCGTGACCAAAACCTCCGTGGCTCACGCCTCCATATCCAAAACCTGAGATACCTCTCTTGTCTTGCTTTTTCGTCCCAACTCCTTCTTGGCCGTATATAGGTGATGCCAAGACAATGACGACAAGGATGATCTAGATTCGAAATGATGATAAATTTCGGTAAGATGTGCCGTTCAATGTAATTCCAGATAATAAAACCGTCAAAATTTAAATTGTAATATCGTTGAAACATAAATGATTATATGTTTGCGTCCAACATTAGTCATTTTTTAGTATCGCGTTCCAAAATCACTACCTTTTACTCCGTAGGATTCTACTTGCATAATCTTATTTATAATCTTTATATATCGTTCTTATAAGTCACCGACTATGTACTTGCTAAATTAAAGAGCTAGACATCTAACAGTTTTGCAGATTTAATCTATATCATCATATCATAAATTTTGTGTTTTGTAATATTTGTATGCACTTTATTAATACGCATTCAAACATTGACATAAAATCCAGATATATTTTGAAATTATATATACGCAACATTAATTTCGTGTTGGGATATCAATGTAAAATGAAATGTACGTAATAATTATTTTAATAAACATTGTAGAGTAAAAAGATTCTCAAAATACGTTTATCAATCTAGCGTAACACCACGTGATAATAAATCAAGGGAGAATAAACATTGAATTACCCTTTTAAAGTTCATTTTGGTCGAAACGAACAAGTATAAGATAACTTATGGATTAAAATTTGTATTGAACAATATGTGATTCTCGGTTAAACCTTGCGTTTATCGACTTAGAATTGAAACAGCTTTAGTTACTCACTATGGCGTTCATGGTGGTAATGCACCGGTGGGCAGTTTGCTACTGAAACTGAACTGATGCAGACACCGGGAGAGACACCCCTTTTATACCACCTTTTCCTGTACCGAATCACTTTTCCTGTGATACTTCGTCCCGGCAAGGTATATTACGTCCATAAATGTGTCGCACATAAAGCACCATGAAACGCACATGCACAAACTACGTTCATAAATACACGAACGGTGTTAGTCGTATACGGATCTACACGCCTTTCTAAAGCAATTTTTCTTCTGCGCTCGTCACGAAAATTCTCTGTTACGATATTACATTAGCGGCATCGTGTGTAAGAGAAACCTAAAAATCAATGTATTATACATATTATATCAGAAAAAAGCGAGAAGAGGCATGTGAGAATCCAATACACGATTTACATTTAATGTCAGCGCTTTTCAAGCAGCTTTTAAGAGGAGGTTATTTATCCAATCGAGATTACTTTGTGTGACATCATCTACAATTATAGTGGAATTCAATTATTATAATTATAGATTTTGTTATAAGTTGACTATTATTATCGTAAGCAGTCAGTTCTAAAAGATTTTATAAAAAATTAGTTAGATATAATCGATTTATTTTAATCAAACTTTACTATTGTCTACTATTTTATGTTCTACAAACTGACTATTTCATTTCAATCAAACTTTGCTATTAATCAAACATTTGAACTACTGTTATAGATAATATAAACATTTTATACAGTCTTAATCTAACTTTCAGCATACATTACTTCTTAACTATCCCTGAAGACTGTTACGCAGTAGTCGGTCTCATATATTAACGAATTCATGGCATTGGCGAACTTTATCTTTCGTAAATGTTGAGATATGCGAATTATATAAAGTACTACATAAAAAAAACCTTTAAATCATGCCAGAAACAAGTTCTTTATTTTCTGTTTTCTATTATCACTCGACTATTGTTATAAAAATTAAAAGTCTTAAAATAATCCTATTATGTAGATTCTACTATATTTGCTTCATTATTGCAACAATTGTGTTTGCTTTAAGCTTACAGAATTACTGCAATTTGGATAATGAACCGATATTTCACAATTATTCGGCGTGCAAAAGGTTTTCTGGATAGCAGCATGAGATCAGACGCATTATAATTTGCAAAAGTGCTCGTCGAGTTATTTTCTCTTCTTTGACCAATTGAGTCATCCTCTCTTCTACGTAGTCTTTTTACTGTGCATGATAGTCTGATCTAATTGCTCATCCATCAATGAACCATACCGATGCGAGCTCGTCTTTACCGCGCATCTCGAATTTCATCTATGACGGGACTTTCACTGTTACACCGCGCCGGGTGGAAGGTTTTCGGTTGCAGCGTTACGTAAAAATACGGATTGAAATTTTTCCGAATGACTCTTGCGTTTCTAGGCTTGCACTTCCCTTCCGTACCAACCCGTTCTCAATCCTACAACTCTCGCCATTATGGAAGAACGGAAAAAACATTTAACACGCGTAGCGGAAGTGACAAGCAATGAATTGTCAAGTATAGCGACAATCTATATTAGAATTGAATTTAAAAAATCGAAATTTTCTCATGAGCTTTGTGCGGCTTTGTGCGAAATATATTTATTTTACTTTGGACGTTCTTATTAGCTATATCGTGGAAGTACCGATGTAATGAATATTACTGATCCAGAATTTTTCATAATAATCCCGTCAATTTATAGGAGTACAGTTTTCGAGTTTTTCCATCATTTTGTTGAGATATTTATAGGTTCCATTTTGTTGTAGTTGCAGTTTTGTGGTTTTATTTAGTTTTACTCTTTATCCTTTTTCTTTGTTATCAAATATGCAAACAGTATATTAAAATATATCATGGTAGTGATAAATATTTCAATGATTAAAGTGATAAATCATTAATTATAGGGAAGATGTACAAAAGGCTTTGATTTTTAAATTTGCTGTACGATTTAATTTAACACGACGCGAATTAAGAAATGTCCAAAGTTATTAGTTATGCGTCTGATTTTTTAATTGTTTCATTATAAAACCAAGACCCTGTTAATGAAGGGTTTGTAATTTCGTTTGTACTGTTATCTTTTTCTGAACATATAGCACAAGTCTGCAATATCATTTTTACGTTTCACTTGGTTTCTTTCTTACGAGTTTCACTTGTCATACAGAAAGGGTTTAAGCAAAGAGAAATCTTCTTAATTAGAATAGAAATACGAAAGCAAACAAAATAGCTAGTTTAAGACCTCAGGGTATAGACATTTTTCAAATTTTTGATCGTTTGTTTTTTCTTAAGCGTAACTTTTTAGAAAATCAAAACAAGATTTTAAATAAATATTATTCAATTTGATAAGATCTATCTCAATGACAAAAAATGTCTATCCACTTCCATTAAAATAAAATATAGCACTTGTAGTTCTGCTGTTTAGTACTAATAATATACACATATCGATTTCATATTTTTTTAAAATTAGGTAAAAAAACGTAAATGAGGTATAATTATTTTAAATGTACTATTTTTGAGACGATATGTATGTAATCATTTTTGACGAAATGTTGTACAATATTTTATATAAACCACCTAGAGTCTCTATCACGCTCGACGGATTGGAAATCATGATACAACTAAAAAAAGTCTGAATTTGTATGAGAAATAAGATAAAATAGGTACAATGGTTTCTTCTGTATAATACACAATATGCAATACATAATACACAATACTTACTGAATACTGGATACGATTTATCGATAATTGACAGTGATATAGTACAGATAACGCTATAACGATTTTTAGAGACTCTAGGCTCCTTTATACCTTATAGTGTCAGAATTCCACGTAAATATATATATATATATATATATTTTTAGTTTTGTGATTAAACAAATAGAGGAACATAGCCTAATATTAGAAGGTTTTTTCAAATTTTGCATTAATTATTTTTACATTATGTATTAGATGATATTGTTATATATTTAAATGCACATTATTATTCAGTTTTTATATATTCTTAAATAAACAAACTTTTGCGATCCCCCTGTATTGGAAAAGGGTGACCCTAATATAGAGAAGTATGTGTTGTCAGTGTGTATAATGTTTTATAATTAAAAAATGTCAATCATGATTTTTTTTATGTGGATGGTTTTTTATTCTTCTGTATTTAAATACTGTTAACAGGTAACAATAATATCATTTATGTTTAAGAAAAATAAACTTTATTTTCCCACGATTAGAACAACGATCGTAATTCTATTTGAAACATGTATTCCAATAAATTCAATCCTCCATAACAAAATATTGTAAAACAATCTTTCAATTATTTAAAAAACAAAAATAAATAACGAATATTCTTAATCCTTTTGCGATGACGGATCTTTCCGTTAGAGGTTTAATAGTGGGTGGGCCATCGTGTCACTAGAGCTCATTGTACGATTTTTTCAAATTAAATTCAGCCTTTTGCAAATAAAATTAAGCTTTTTGCACATCAAGTACTTTTACATATATGTTAAATTTAAAAAACATCAAATAATGTTAATTTAATAGTAAGAAATAAAAAATTGTATTATAATTCATACAATTACATAAATACATACGGAGACGAAGGTATGTGTAAAAACTGTATGCAGATAATTCAGTAATTTAATAATAATTCATTACATGTAGACTAGGTTATATGTACATATGTATATAGCATATATAATCTAGTTTATGAACGGTTTTCCTGGAATTATGATTATTATTGAATTATCTGCACACAGTTTTCATACATACCTTCATCTCCATATGTTACCATGTAATTGTATGAATTATAATACAATTTTTAATTACTTATTATGTAATTAACATTATTTGATGTTCTTTAAATATAATATATATGTTAAAGTACTTGATTTGCAAAGGAGTGAATTTAATTTGTAAAACCTGTACAGGTTAAGATCTAATATAACGTGTTTAGTGGCTGCTGGATATAACCGGCGCTAGCTAATGAAGCGCGTTTAGTGAATGCCGGATATAGTCGGCGTGCGTAGCAAACGGATTAATATTTAGAACAACATTATTAGTGACACATTGTCTTTTCACAAGAGACATACAACGTTTCATATCAAAATTATATTATGCTTGTAATACCTACATATTACCAAAACTGAAAAATAATTCACGATAGTAAAGGCTCATAAGACTGTAATTTTAAATACATACAAACCAGAAAGTATAATGAATTAATTGACAGCAATGTATTAGCGGGATTATTATTAAATGTATGTGCTTTATCTAAACATTTTACAGATATTACCGCGGTTTATAATTGAAAATATATAAGGATAAATTGACTAACGACTACTAAATTTAAGCCATAAAATTCTGATACTATCAACATCCAGATATTTGTTGTTATTGCCACATTCCCTCTAATATGCAATATATTTGCTTCAATATGTTGCAATGTTTTAGATACCGGATATTTATTCATTTTTTCCACAAAGTAAATTTGTCAGGCAATACGCATTTTGAGTTAAGCACATGCACAGAATTTTTAAACCTAACTTACTTCTCTTTCTTATAAACCTAAAAGACAATGGCAAGCACTGTTAATGCTTGATGTAATTCCTTTCATCTCTATTTTTTTCAATCTAATTTTACCTTAAGCAGTTTTATCATGTCCGAATAAGGCATTTAAAAAGAACTAATATGATATATAACTGCATTAAGTTGAGGTTCGTTTGCCGCAAAAGATGATATCGATATAGTGCGCAGCTAACAAGTTGGCAATCGACAGGACGCGTGTCGCATTGGTCGTAGTACAAGTAAGATGTCCTCTCTTACTTGTACTTTCAGCGTGCCCTATTATGCACAACAATGATTACACGCAGACCGTCTCTTCACGACTCCTACGCCTTTGTTATCGTTCCTAAAGCCAATCAAGTATATGATTTATGTCCATAATGAAATACACAGCGTAGCTTCATTAGGAAGAATTTACTTCTAGTGCACTAAAATAACATTTTCGATTTTATTTTTTTTGTATCTGCAATTTTTTTAAACGGAGACATGTTTTTCGATCAAAATGAAAACAAGCAATATCACTATAATCATATTCAGTTATTTCATTCTTGTTCTGTATCTAATTTTAGTTGAAGTTATAAAATAGAAAATGAAGAATTTAAAAAGTTTAAAAAAACCAGATGCACTCGAAGATCTGTTGACATATATGGAAAGGACGCAATGTCTTCCATCAAAATTTTACGTTAATATGTTACATCAGACAATACTGTGTCCTATAATTACGGTTCCACTAAGTATTCATTGTTTTTTAATATCTTTGAGTCTAATTGTAAGTCTAAGTTTTGCTATATAATTATCTATAATCTTATTATCTTATTATCTAACTTTAAGTCTATCTCATCTAATATAATATCGTCGTACTTAGTCTTTATCTTAGTGTTGTATCCTTAAATTTTGAGACATGTCCTTTTCGTAGCAGACTGTGCCCGGTCAAAAATTACAATATCATTTTATTATAAGATAATTATTCCCTTTATCTATTTTATGTTTTATATTTCGAAAAGTTAATTTTTATACTTGCTTGTACTCCTTACGTATTGCACCAGTCTAATCAATTTGTAATCTTTCCTTTGTAGTTTATTACATTTCTGAGGTGGACCATCAAAGTGTAGTTAAAACGTATGTTGCGTTATTTATTATCTTCCTCTACTCGTGATGGATCATTTTATATTTCATTATAATTTTAAAAAGTTATCTAACATATAAAACAATTTCTTAATTTTTCTGGGGATTTTGCTGAGCTAAAATATTTCATTTTTAATCTATACACGTATAATCGTATACTTTTGTAATAATCATCTGATTCCCTATTAAACGTAAACTGCGTTCACGTAAACGTAAACTTCACGTTTTTCATCAAATTATCTCCTTCCACCACACTGTCTTTTATACGTAAGCCCTATCTGCACACTGTACTGGTACAGATGACATTCGACCAACAATGTATCAACATATTTCACGTATTTTTCTAATAATAACATTCAAAATGATTATAAATCAACGCGACAGTAAATGAAACTACTTCATAAGTATTAATAAATAAATATTGTCCAAATTGTATTATATTTGGTCTGAAATTGATTGGTAAAATTTCACTGATATAAAATAAAATTTCAAACAAACAAATAAAATAAAAAAACTTTAAACATTGTTTTTATTGCAGCATTAATTCGGAAACTGACAAAGTTGGAGGATATAAACTCAATACATATGTGAACATAAAGTGCAAGTCTTTAAGTCTATGTGTAATTGTAAATAGCATTCTTACCGAATGTAGACGCAGAATAAATAATTAGTAAAAAAGAAATGTAATATCTACCGACAAGTGAGAGGCTGTCAGGCTTTACAAGAACCCCTCCAATTAGTCCCACCTTTGATGCTCTCCAACTACTCAAAGAGAGCACATACTGACATAATATGTTGCGTGCTTACGTATTTCTACGCAAAATTTATACTAAAAAAATAGAGCCAATTACAGTCGACTACCAACTTCTCATTTTCCAACGACACTTATCTGTGAGCATCATCGATCCTCTACCCTATTCTAAATAAAAAAGATATTTGTAGCCCTTTACATATACTAGGTTGTTCAATAAGTTCGCGAAACACCGTCTATTCGTCACTAATAGAACTAAAACTTCAACGTCATTTTAATATTTTTTTGCAATATTTTAAATAAAGTTTAGAGATTTAAAAAGCTGTGTGCACAGTGGATGCCACATACAACAAAAACACATTCGAATACAACTGTTGTCTGCAATATTTGGTGCGTTTTTTAACTTCTAAAGTCATTTTTCTAACTACAAATTCATTTTTTGATTTTCATTCCGCGAACTTATTGCAGTACCTAGTACAAGCATATGTAAAAGGTTAATCAAAAAGAATGAAATACCTTTACGTATTTAATATAAATAATCTATTAAAGGTAAAAGAAGGTCAGAGCATCATAGATCAATACAACTTTTAAAGTTTTATATATGAAGTAAATCAGTGGTTTTAATTAGCAGTAATTCCAGATGTAATGGATAAGGTTAATAACACGACGTGGTGTTCTGTTCCTTAAGACAAGAGGAGGAACAAGAGAAGAGTCAGGAGTCATTACGACATATTCTTAAAGTTTTATTCGTACTAATAACAGCCCTAGTATAACAATGGCGACTGATCGGGAAAAAGCATTCTGCGTGATAGCAAGTTAGCAAAAACAGATCCTATCACAACGTCTAACAGCATTTCCGCATATATTTTGTTAAAAATCGACTATTTCGGAAGAACATCGATGAGTGATACTATCAGCTTGAAAAGACTCGTTTTGTGTGGAAAAAAAAAGCAGGATATGGCCGTGTGTGTCAGATACAAACCTCGCGAGAATTAAAGAAACTTTCATAAGAAGCTTACAAAAATTCACATAAATTGAATATTCGTGAATCTTTATAATGTAAGACTTATGATGTAGCAAGTAGTTGTACTATTCTTTATGCTTTTCACGTTATCCTATCTTTAAAGTTTACCGAAAATAAATACTTAAAGGTATTTTATTTTTTTTTTTTTAATTATCCTCTGCACGTACGTGCTTATTGGTTTTTAATATTTTGACCCTTTTCTTTTTAATACATGCTTTTGCTAAGAATTTGCCGTTTTGGACAATGCATGCATCCCTCCCCTAACCCACACATTCAAAAACCTTGATGCGGCTTTCCTCGTGAGTGTGCTACTTGAAATAAGATGAAATAATGGCGCGTGATTTACAATAGGAACGCTTTTGTCCGCGAATCTACAGCACCAACTGCAGCAATAATAAAAATAACAATAACCACAGCTTGTTTCTCAACTTTTCATAATAGCTGGTCACACCCAAAACCGATTTGCGCTCGCGACGGCAGTATTAAGGCAATACTGAACACAGCGTTCGGAATTGTTGCCCCGCCCTATATAACAGACAACCAAATAAAGAAAGTACTAATAACACGACACACCGACCTCGAATCCTACCAATACAAACCCCCGCGGTGATGTCCACATCGCGCATAGATATGAACACAACGAGAAGATAAACGATAGGTAGAAAGAGGTAAAAGCGCTTAATATTCGTGCCATAAAACCTAAATAGACTGACACGAACAACTTACAGCAGCGAAGTAACTACAGGATATTGGATAATAATGGAGTAATACAAAATACAGGGACTGACCGTAACGATAGGCAAACACAAAAGCCAGCACGTATTTTCTTAGATAATATCGTGACCTATCCCTTAATGCTGGAAGGCATCAAAACCTGTTTAACCGTAGAAGAATTTATTTGCGAAACGTATTCCAGATTCTCTGTGCAAATAAACATGTAAACTGACGATGGCTATAGAAAGTAAACTCATTTTCTCAAAATCAGTAACATTAAGAAAAGAAGTATTTAATATGAGAAATGTTGTGAGCATTCGTAGTTGGAAAGTAAAAGTCTCTACTATTCTTCTCTCATGCATCGAGAAGCTTGTGATAAAAGGGTAAATTTTGTTTTGTATCCGGAAGTCTGAGATGCAGAAATAGTAGTAGGATCACTATACGCAAAGCATATAAAAGTGTGTACAATGACAGAAATACGGATATACTGATAAATAGTGTATACAAATACACTATTATATTGTACATGTAGAAGAAGGGATAGACTTACGAAGTGACTTGTAATTATATGATAAACCTCATCTCGAGAATGAAAAAACCATTTACGTTCAAAGTGAATAATTACTTTTATGACTATATACTCCTCTATATGATCATTTTTTACATTATATAAAACGATACTTTCTATTACAAAGGGTACTAAATGTAAGAAGCATATGTTCAATAAAGAAACGCATATTTCATAGTCAGATAAAAAGGAACCTGAACTATGTACAAGAAATAAGAATCATAAAGAAGTAGAACGATAGCACAAATAATTTACACATGCAATAATAATGATACAATAATCAATCAACTCTTGCATAACTACAAAGCTATTTTGAATGAAACCTTGAATCAGAATAGTACTTGGACCAAATATCAGAGGGTCTGAGTTCTGTGGGAGCTTTTGACTACTTTACATTTGACACAAATTATTCTAACTTTCACGACATTTTAAAAATTTTAATGATATCATAATAAATAGTTTTTAAAAGAAAATCTGTCTTTTTTCCCGCAAGAATGCCGTAACATGTGTCTCTAAAACCCTGTATTAGACCCTGTTAATAATAGCTATAATTGAAAGCAAAAATAAATGCATAATTATACTAGTGATTACAATAAAATTAATGCTAAACAATTGGTTGTCACAACACTGGTGAGAAGTAGAAACTTTTCTAAAGAAATAAGAAACGCTGGTACTAGAAAAAAAAAAACTAAAAAATGCTGCTACTAGAACTACGGTGGTATAATGTGTGGAAGTTCTGACTTCCACGCGGAAGACCCGGGTTCAAATCCCGCCCATCCACGTTTTTCCATGCGATATACATACTGTACCTCTGGTGGTTCGCACACCAGCTTAAACAATAGGTCCTAGACAACACGACATTGGCAGAGAGTGCCGAAAATGAATTAAAAAAAAAACACTGCTGGTAAAATGAAACTCCTGATATTAGAAACCCATTTTACAAGCAAAACTCATTTTCGCCATACGTAATCGGTATTTCATTTAAATTCTACCATTTTGGTTATGCTTACTCAAGACTAATGAGAAAGGAAAAAAAGTATATAAGCAATTAGTCTAACAACGGATGAATATGATTTTGATTTACAATAATCACCAAACTTGGAAAGAAACAATGGCTAATTTAGAACAAAGCGTACAAACAGAAGGTTACTTTGAAGTTACCGCGTGTTACAGATAGTTAATATATGCAACTACAAAAAACATTCCTTTTTGTAAGAATGTTTAGAAAACGACGACCTCCAAGTGAGCATGAGGGGCCCTTCCACCAAAAAATTCTAAGTGGGTATAAGGTACTTTTTTGTTTATATCTGTATGTATGTGCATGCAATGTGTGAGAAACCAAAGTCTTCAGGCCTATATTTGATTTTGCAGTGAGAATGAGAGCTCTATAGTGAATAGACGTATTAAAGTGTAACGGATTGAAACATTTCCATAGATGCATATAGCTGTATATTTATCTGCTTAACCGTATGTAATATATTAAAATAAAGTATTAATATACATTTTAGTGAGTATATTATACATTATTATTTTATTATTATACATCCTCTTTCTCTCTCTTTCTCTTTCCCATTATCTTTCACTTCCCCCCTCCTGTACTTCTGAATCTAAAGAACACCTACGGTGCCACTGTAATAAAAATAGAGAAGAGTAAAACAAGCGTAAAACTATCTTGAAATAACAAACACCAAAATCAAGAATTAGGTTGCTTTATTTATAGTACTTTTCTTGTTTGTACTGGCATTGACCTCGTAGATCATTAACCCTATTTACCGTATTTTAGGTAAATTGTCAATCTCATTATAACTTACGTGAAAAGCGATCTTATAACTTTTATGAGATGGATTAATTGCTCGTTATAATTATAATGTGAAATATTGATGATAAAATTCAGTATTTGATGACTCAAAAATAAAAGTATCATAAAATTGTACAAGCAACAATCTTTTGGAAGTGAAATTATATTACTGTCAATAAAACTGCATGTTAGTTAGCTAACATAGCAAAGATAATACATCTTTCAGAGCATTCGACACAAAAAATTCTTCACCACTTTTGTGACCCATCTACTTTTCAAGCTTTTATTGCTAATAAAAAAAAGTAATAAAAAAAGCAAGTCTAATATAAAGCAATGCTTAAAAAGACTACTATAATTTTATTTATCAATGAAAATGAAACAGTCGTAATATAGTTAGATGGTAGAAAAGCAACGAAATATGATTTAATGCCAGCAAAATTATAAAACAAATCTTGAGAGAGAAAAATGGGTATAATAATGCAGTTGAACAATACAGTAATCAGTATTCAAGTTTACCTAAAGTAATTACGAAACTGACATGGTATAGATGTGCTGTAAATATTATATTTACAAAACATAAACAATAAAAAGACAGGCGACGTGAATGCAAAGAATACAACGTAGACTTGTGCATTAGTTCAATATTTTTAATACACAAGAAAATTATTGATTTTGATGAATTAAACCTATATTGTTTTACCACTACATCTAATCTAGTATTGATACTTTCCGCTTTTATATATGATTTTTAACGTTTCAGTTTTCAAGTTTGAGTATTCGTATTAATTTTCTCAGTGTAAATTTAAATGACTATCTAATGGCAAACATTAGCACATGAGTAAATATATTATGTACATTCTCTGGGTACTGTGGGTACGCGGGCATGTACTGTTTGCGTCAAACGTATTAGCAGTTGGCAAGAGACCTGTCACATTGGTTTGAATACAAGTAAGCCGGTCTTTCTCACGCGTACTTTCATCGTGACGTACTGTTTGCAGAAATGATCACATACATGCACGCGTGTCAAAGAGAGTAAATATGATCATGAACAAACAGAATAATGAGAACGATTCATTAAACGTTCAGTCATTCGCGTAGCTTTTAATTATTTCTCTTATTTCTCAATATAAACTCTATATTAATATGAAAATCCTACTACTATGTTAGACTGCATCATTCAGCCGGATTGTGGGGGATATAGGAAAATGAAAAGTGAGGACAGGGAAAATTACAATACTATCTCCGTTAGAGTCCAACAACTAATTGCGTATCCCTGGTCCTACGTTTATGTTACGCTCTTCGGACCCAGCCAACCGTGTGATATGGCATACAATGCAACACTTGGCAGGATCCTTTAAAAAAAGTTCACGGCTTCGCGTACCTAATGCAACAATAACATTTTTTAATGTAATTTTCTTTTATCTATAATGTTTTTTAACACGTTGGTGGGATTTTGCCGATGAAAATGAGACCAAACACTGATGATATAATTAAGACTATATTTACTTTGTTGGAATTTACCTGTTTCCTTATAAGATTATTTACTTAATACGTTTTAAATAAAGAAATATATTCGTAATCGTATAGCGTTTGGACTCATTTTAATCGGGAAAATCTCGCTACTATAATGAAGGATGTTTCAGGTGAAAAAAAATAAACCAACGGGTTTGAATCCCGATCCAATTACGTCACTGTCCGATTTTTTCAAAGATATGGCTTAACTCGCCACTTTATATTTATGATTCTTAATTTCATTTAACTCTTAAAATTTAATAAACTTAATTATCTGAGTCACGTGCTGGTAACTAGATTTCCTGACACACAATGTCGTTCTGTCATATTCCAATAAAACCAGATAGAGAGTTTAGAAATGATTAGGAAGTGCGAAAATTAACTGCTCATCTATGACAAACATAATTCGCGCAAGTTGTCTTGATAATATCAGAAGCAATAAAGTTAGGAGTGCCTATGTATACATTGAAAAAAATAAAATAAAATTCATAAAGTTAATAATAGTATTTTTTTAGGCTAGTTTTTAAATGTCTGGTTTGCTCCGTCTCGTATTTGATCTGCTTTTATTAACTGCAGCACTTTTTATTCTGAAAAAAGGCGTTGCCTCGAATTCTTAAAAATTTAGGATTTTTCCTAGGCAACACTGTATTCCCTTTTTTGTACCTCCTCGACTGTCAAAACGTCGCTTGCAGAATATGCAAAAGATGAGCAGATTGCGGCACTCTGAGTGATATGGTATACAATCAAAAATACTACCTCAAAATTTGAAACAATCATCGTTATTACGTTACTTTAAATATATGAGATAATAGTTATATCGATTAAGACGTACGCAATCAAACTGAAATTGCGTGTAGAAATCTTAGACGGACATTATGTAACACTTTCATATAGAAGCCCCACGAGAGATAGCAGCAGCAGCGTGGTTTAGCGTGGAATGACGTCTATTGCATAAAGACTTGTAGATAAAATGGGAATGTGAACTTAACCACAAACGCACAACCACACACAAATGCAAATGTCAAAACGATGGAAATACAGGCGCTAATGCTTTACTTGAATGTTCAATAAGTAGGTATCGGACAACTAAGAAAAACAAAGCTCTCAAAGATGCACACGATAAATAACTTTCTAATAATATAGTAAACAATTATTATAAAGTATTAATTAACAAAAAACGTGAACGATTTTATAGTCTTCGAGTATCACTGACGTGTCAGAATTTCTTCTATGCCTTATTATTATATTATAGAATACATTTACCAGTAAATAAAACTTTGGTTGCAAAGTTAAATGTAAAAGTAATTTAAAAACTGATAGGTGATGAAAAATTTGATACGTGGAACATCTGAACATAATAGCATTGATTTATTGTTCATGGAACCTATAATAAGTATTTCCAAGGATATCAAATGTTCGAAAGAATAAGGACTTCTTTGATAGATCATTATTGTTTGGAGTATGCATAATACGATCTCGAAGCTTTTAAATACATATTTAGCCAATGTTATTTTACAAACTGCTATGGGACATAACTTGTTATAGGTTCAACTCTTTGCATTCGAGCGGCGCCGATTCGGCGCCTGGCCGGTTTAATGTGGCAACTCGAGCGGCGCCTATACGGCGCCCGGCTAATTTTATGTATCAACACGCGAGGGGACGATGATGCTCCCGGCCGATTTGGAGTGTCAAATGTTATGACCTTAGTAGTAACTCGATATGTAGAAAGAAAGGGGTGTATATTACAACTTGAGCAACAGGCTACGGTTATTGTTGTTGTAGTATACGATTTTAGCGGCATCGATTGCTGTGATCATTAGCCGCGACGAGGCTACGGTGCTACGGTCTTTTGTAACTCGATTTGTTTCTAATATAAAAGAATCAATGCATTTTTTCAAATTGTTTTTTACCAATGACCTCGTAAAAAATTATATGTGAAACCAATAGATATGCAAAACAAAAATTGGAAAGGAAGACGTTATTTGCAAACTCGATATGGCGAAACTAGCGTGATGTGAACAACGCAGAATTCTGTGCATTTATTGCTGCGATAATCAATATGGACACAATGCCGTTGGCCAATTTACAGGAATATTGATCAAGGAATAACGTCAGTTATATTACTTTCTATTCTGATGCATTCGCAGGAGACAGATTTTGCCAAATATTCTGGATGCTACATTTAAAAACTATTTCAACACGCAACACAAATCCCGGAACGCGCCTCCAACGAGTAAGTTGCTTTTTAAACTATATCAACTCAAACTTCTTGGATTATTTTATACCGGGCGAGCATATGTATGTAGGCGATCCAACGATAAAATTCAGGGGTCGAATTTTGTTCATCACATACAATTCTAAGAAACAGTCTTTCATTCTGTACAAGCTAAAAAAAACCAAAAAGGGCGAAAAACCACTCAGCCAATATCTAAAAGCAATATCTAAAAAGAGTTGTCAAGCAATTGAGAGGATCACATCGTCAGCATCGTCAGCATCATCAGCAAGCGCGTACGTCGCATTCCGAAGAAATACGACTAAATGGATAGCTTCATACAATACTAAAAGGGCCAAAAAGGGACTACAAGGTTTGCTCTGACCGCAACACGCCTGGAAGAAGGCCGCAAGTAACGTATTACTGTGATACGTGCCCTGACAAACGTAGAATGCATCTTGGATATTGTTTTAAGAAATATCACACGAAATCTAATTACAGAGTGCAATATCTATCAAATTTTGTTGTTTTCGATATAAAAATAAATAAATTGGTGAAATTTTATTATCTATACACGTTTATTTGCTTATAAATGATTTTGAAGTACTTGTAAAACGTTTCCCTAATTTGGCAGAAATCGTTTCTAGTTGCTGGTTCGCGCAAGCGAAATGCTGAATATGGTATTCTTGTTTTATACTTCAACGTAAAAAATCATCATTTCGCTTGTTTGACAGCGGTTTATAACTTTTTTCAAATGCATGTTTAATTTTGCTATTTCTTATGTCTTTCCTTGCTAAATATAACTTTCTTTAAAAGATAAATCTCCTTTATAGATTTGAAGAACGTGTGTAAACTATAAATATGTTTAAAAATTAAATTCTAACATAAATTAACAAAAAATAGACATGATCCAATTTAGATATCCGTTTTCCTAAATAGGACCGTTGGCGCTATTTTTAACTTTTTTTTAACTAAACAAATAGCATTTCAGTTTATTTCATTAGATGTACCTATCAACTGATATGCCAAGCTTGTACTATAGTTTTTGTGCAAAAACTACTAATGCGTTTCCGATTTATAAAGGTACTTTTTTAAGTAATACAACATAGGCAAACTATTGTATATTAACAAAAAATTTATTCATATATTTGCATTTTGTATTACAGCATAATGAAAACATTCTAGTCCTAAACTTCTAATCCAAATATTCCAATATTTTTTTAACTTTTATTTTATCCATCTTATTATTGCAATAAAATTTGGTTGTTTATATTGAACACAATGCATCGGCGATTTTGCGAGAACTCAATGTTAGATGCACACATGTGTTTATCCATACATATAAAGATGTACAAGTTGCAAATGTTACTTCCTTCATGTTACTTGTTACTCGTTTGCTTTTTTCTATTCATCTATATTTTCACGCAGAATGACAAATGAAAAACGAGTTAGAAATGTAGTCAAAGAAATTTGAATTTCTCTAGGAAAGCGTAATCACCAAATTTCGCTTTAGAACGTTGTCGGTATCCTGTGCTTATCGTAATAAGGCCCGATACAATGAATAAAACAGTGGCGTTATGCAGATTCAGCAGCTTCGTATTCTCAATGTTGAGATTATATAAAAATAAAAATGTTTTTACATAAATCAATTCAACGGTCCAAATACGAGGAGAAAAGAACGAAAATAAAATACATGAAAAATGTAGTGTTTATAGTTTGTGTTAAATGCTAATTCTACTTTTTTTTATGAGTTGATAAAATTATATGTTCTGTATAAAATCGAAAAATGTATTATATTTAATATTTTCCAGAGAAATTAAACGATCCGCAATGGAACTCTTTGGGCATCACTGAGTATTATTATTTTATGAACGGGGCAAGCAACCCTTAGAATTCAAAGGGATTTAATGAAGTAGCGGAAAAAAGACTGTATACAAGAGCATAATGAAAAATAAATAATAAAAATAGGGGTTGAACATAGAGATCAATTTCTTGCTGAATTGAGTTAGCATAACCAGTCATGCGGCATATACAATCATACTAGCCATACCGATTATGGGCTTGAACGGGTTTAAAAAAAGTTAAACGATCTCTGACTGGTATTTGCGACATATGTGTGCTTTAGTTGTCCGTTATTTTACGGATACTCAGATACTTTGTAAATAGTCGTATAGTGTTGGGCTAATTCCTGCTAGGAATTTATAGCGAGGTATTTGTCACTCAGCTCGCTGGAAAGTATCATACCATGCCTTTATAAGGAGATTTGCGGATACGCCGTTGAAGACGGCGGCGAGAGTCGTTTATTTTTGGGACGCCGGACGACGCAAACACGGCGTGCAATGGACAATTGCGACGAACAAGCATGAAATACAATAGCAAGCTAACTGATGAGTGAACGATTAATTGTTTTTCGTGCATTTTACATGAAAAAAATTTGTTATTTCCCGTTCCTAATATTCTGAAGAGGTTCGAATGCATAGAAAAACAAAAAGAAAGGGCAAGAATGGAAATCGTGAGACGGTTGTATAATCTTACAATAATTCACGTTCGTGGTATTCCGGAGCAGCCTATTCGTACGTTCTTCCACTCTCATTACACAAATAAATGTCTCTACTTGATGCATGGCTTAAATAATTATAGAGTTAATGAAGTAATAGTAATTAAAAATTTAAATTATAATTAAGAAATGTATTGAAATTATGGTGATAAATCATTCATATCAGAGAAAATAAGCGTTGAAACAAATCGGACACTTGGGGTAACTGGGACCAGGACACAAACCCAGGACCCTTCATTTGCCAAACGACTGCTCTACTTCTGAGCTATGCAGACAAATTTTTTTCTAAAAGTCTTATGTTTAAATTCGGGCGCCTTTTTCTACAACCATTGTGTGCTGAATACGTTGAAACGGTTGTATAATGTTATATGAACTCGTATATAGCCCAAAGTCATGTTACCCATTTGTATTTAAAATATCGAACATCGAATGCATGAAAAATCGTCTATTATTATAAAAATATGAAGAAATATTAGTGATAATTCTCAAAGCACCAAAGGTTTTCTACAAAACTTTGTGCTACAACTTGCAAATTACATACAGCTAGTGCGGTTCTATTGCGACCAGACTTCGATGCATTGTAAACACTTCCTGCCTCGTCAAATTTTTTATTACGTTTTCAAAGATACTGTCTAGTTGAGACAGCAAAATTTGCGAACTTTACTTCAAAATGCAATACAACTTGCACATAATCCTTATCAGTAATCTACCATTTTTTCAACAGAAATAGGCGCAGTTCTATAGTAAACATTTTACAATAGGAAACGTTCAGAATTAAAAGTCCACTATTCACATCTATGATTTAACAGCATAGCAATAGTCATCTAAATCTAAAATGTCTGTATAATCTAACAATTTAAAATAGCAAGTATGAAAGCGGAATATTGCAACATTGTAGCAGAATTATATTGGTAAACTGGCTTTTAGGCTATCCTGTATATATATTTAATGAAGTATTTCCATCAACTTGGCTATTAATTAATTCTGGATTCTACTGATAGATGACTGTAGTTAAATTTAATAATCGATGTAGATTATTATAGGACAACAATTGAGATCGCAAAGAGATTCAAAGAGAACTAGGATGATGTACTTGACAGAGACTTGGACTACCACCAGAGAAACCCAAATTCGAATCATTTCTATCACTTCCAGTTTTTCCATATAATATGTACACTGTAGCTCTTGGGGTTCGAAATCCAGCTTAAAACAGTAGGTCTTACGCGAAATGACCTTTGCAGTCGTTGCCGAAAATTAATTCAAAAAGAAAAAAAAAGAAATGCTATGTATCACATATATGTAAGATCAGAGTTGCTCCATGATAAAGGTGTCTTTAATTAAATTTAGTCTTTTGCGAATCAAGTATTCTTACATACATATTACACTTAAAAAACATCAAATAATGTTAATTACATAGTAAAAAATAAAAAATATTATTATGATTTATACTTACTTTATACAATTCATTCATATAGTTAAACATTGGAGAATATGGTGGTAGAAAAAAGAATGGTGAGAGCAGTCGCCACCAAGCGAAAGGTCCCGCGTTTGAGTCCTGGTCGAGTAACCCAACGGCCCATATTTTTTCGTGACGCCTACATACATGTAATAAATATGTATAATGGTAAATTTAAAAACAAGAAGTAACAACACATGTATTAAAATATGAACATGTATACACAAAATGTCTCTTTTCGCTTGTTTATACGTTGGCAACTCTGAAATTACTACTCCGTAAAAGTTACTCGTATAACGTAAATAAGTATCATTGCATTGTAACGGTTCACAAATTTTCATCATTAATTGCTTCATTTTATATGATTTAATCCAATATTAAAAATACTGAGATTTGTATAGCGGCCACAATTTTTTAAATAAATAAGAAAGAAATGCACAGCATGAATCGCAAGTAAAAGTAGGTGAAATATTAATTGACGAATAATGCAGAAACTTTGACGCGATGCGAGGTTTTGAAGAAGCTGTCAGTATACATATATGCATATCTTCTCATATATTTGATTATATATTTTTGTGTATGCTCTGTTGTTAATTGTTAATTAATTAAAATTTTAGGAATTATTATGTTTCCTTTCTCTCGCTTTTAATTACATAGGTTTTAGATTAGCATATCAAACTCGAAAGAGTTGTTGCTGATATAGTGTACGTTCCACCAACAATACTAATATTGTATCTACCATATGTATTATTGTACCGACTTCAAAATAATTTACCCTATAGCAGAAGCTTTGTAATATACACAACATACAATGCTATACCAGAATCATGCCGATAAAGTGGGCATTGTAGCACCACCATCAATTCTTTAGCTAACCAAAGCCTACCACATGCTCGTGTCGACGTTCCGGAAGGATGGTTTTTAAACACGATAACCAACTGTCGAAGAAGTCATGTGGATTGTATATCCATTTTTACAGTACGCTTTCATAATTTATAAGTGCACACACACGCGCGCGGGCGCGCGCGACGCACGCACGTTGTCTGATCACATTATCCCATTGTGTATTTCTACGTACATACCCCTATTATGTACAATGTTTGATTTCATTTCAGGAATTTAATACTTTGTCTCTATTTTGTGCTGTTTAGCGTCTTTAAGTCTATAATTTAGTTAGTTAACACTTTTTCAATAGCTCAAGAATCTTAAGAGGAAGGAACAAGAAGGAAGAGCATCAGAATGTAGATCAAATGGCGGAGGCAAGAAGTAAGAAGAAATTTAGCTTAATGTCCGCTGAAAGTAAGTTTACAGAAGGTCAATACAACAAGAACCTGTTGAACTAATGTTTCAAGTTCTTAACTCCTGTTTCAATTCGATTTCCTGTAACTCCGTAACAGTGGCATAGAGTTAGGATTTTAAAAACGAGCCAGGATCCGAGGGTTACTTGTGTTAAACCTTCTGTGAGGAATCTGACGCTCCACGAGAATTACCTTTGAATCGCTACTAGGAGTTGCATTTTGATTAGAGGTTTCCTTGTTTCTCCGAAAGTTTTGGATACCGATACAATCTCCACCTTGTAGCCTTGCATCGGGCCATAAATTTCTTCGTTGACCTTCTTCGTTTACTAACCTCATCCTTCAACGAGATTGTCTACAACCTTCAATCCTAGAAATAACTTCCTTATCTAAAGAATTGTTTCTAATATTAATTTTTACACCTAAGAGATATTGGAATTTTATAGAGAATGATTGGCAGGCATCCCTTGTCTATCTTCTATTTGGTCGAGCCTAAATAAAACTAGATTACAGAAGGTACTAATTTTGTTTGTTGAATAAAGGGTTTGAGAGGCCAGGTCGCTGTAACCTTTGAATAAGATCTAGGTAATCGGTATTTCTCGCGTTCACAGTATATTCTCAAGATCACGAGGAATAGCGAGCTAATAGCTGCAAAACTTTAAAAAATTTTCTTGGGAATATTTGTAATGTACAAACATCGTACTCAAGGTCGAGGTTTGCCGAGAAATACATTCCAAGTTTTTCCAAGGACACGATTATTCTCTTTTAATCCTCTGTGCCCAAACACTCTCAGAAATTACCTTTAGCTACATTTAAAGTAGCTTTTGGAACAACTAGTAATTCCTCGCTAGATGGCAGTTAAGTCAAATTGATAATAAAAATACTGTCTTTTTCAGCTAATAAATAATATATCGATTACTGTTACGTTTCGACGAGGACTTGGCGCCCTCTTTAAACAGTCACCAACAAATTTCAATTACAATAAAAATCAAGCGCATTATTTTGGACGGCTCTTGGATAAGTATAAAATAAGTTGGTATCCGAGAGTTGTAAATTTTCAAAGCTGTTAAGCTTTGAGCATTCTAAGACTAAGCTTTAATACTTCCTCCTGTAATAAAAGAAAAAGAAAAAATGGAGTGAAAAAAACGAAAAGAGATTGAATACTCTCCAAAATTAAAATTAAATATTCGGTCCAGAAAAATAAAAACTTATTTTGCGTTAAATTCATAAATAAAATCAAAATAAAAGTTACAAAAGTTTAAATGTGGAAGAACTAAGCAGTATGAGAATCTTCATGACACTGATTTGTCAAACAGTAGTTAGGTCACAAATTTAAAGGAGGAGAGCAAATCATCTAGTGTTGCTCTAGCTGACTTCCTTTACATTTTTTACCTAACAACCGTTTGACAAGTCAGTGTCAAGGAAATTCTCACACCTGTTTGATTCTTCCACATTTGAACTATGACTTTACTCAGGTAATTTGATGATATTTTTATAGCTTTTAATTTGATTTTATTTATGAATTGACCAAAAATAAGTTTTTAATTTCATTTGTCAACAGTATTTCATCTCTTTTATTGGGTGCATAACTTCGCTTTCGTTATGCCGAACGATGAACGTTACTTTGAATCATAAATATATAATTAGTTTTTTACAATGAAGCCTCGAATTTCGGAAAAAATCAGCGGGAGCAAAGTTGTACAACTAATAATTTTTCCCCTCTTCTTTGACTATAGGACGGAATATCAAAACTTAGTGTATTTACAGAAAATTTACTCAATAGTGGTCACTAGCAAAGGTCTCTTCCCCTTATCTCTCTCGCCTTTTGCCTCCGCTTTTCTTTTTTTCGGCCGCATTGCCTATTACCAAACTTAAGATTTTATACATGATCTGGTCTGTAATCCACGCGGCCATTTTGATCTCATTGTGATCAGAAAATCTCACCAATATGATAAACAAAATTACAAAAAAAGGAATTAAACTAAGAAAGTCATATAATTTTGTTAAGAATCGCCAAGGCATGCTCTTCTCAAAAGAGTTTAATCACGTACGCTCGGACTAAATAATTTCTTCATTTACCCCTGAAGGAGAGCAAGGAGAAGTTAGATTACGATCGTGGAGGTGTCAGGCGGTAGAGACCTGCTAGATCTGATTTATCGATTCTATGATCGACATACGCACGATTTACGAACTGCGCAGAAACTTACAATCATGGTCGGTGTAATACATATTGATGTATTCAGTTGTATTGTTCATAGATGTAGGCGAATATAAGATTACGGAACCTAATATAAGTTACTGCCAGTACAGGCGGCCCTCGACTTTCGCAAATTCTATTTTCGCACAATTCGTTATTTCGCACATTTTTAAACCTGCAACTTTTTGAGCCTTTGCGGTTGGAAGTCTTCTATTAAGGGGACTTCAGACTTTAGCTATCAGACTAGAATGTTGTTCTAATCCAGAGGTCAAAACAGTTTTACTCTTGCATTAGGGCGTGCGTCAACGTGTTGTGTGCTTTGCTAGTTTATTTGTAATATTGTAATAAAAAGAAATTAAGGACTCATAAACTTTATACGATCCAGACAAGGATGGAAATAATTAAACGTTCTGAAAACGGTGAATCTTTTGCTTGAGTCGGACGTTTGCACGATGTAAACAGATCTACGATATGTTCAATCATGCATCCTGACACATTTTCGACTATCGTGGAAAAATGTAATCCCAATGGAGAACGTATATCTAATGCACATAAGGCAATTGAGAAAGACACGGAATGTTATAGAAATGTTTATCAAGAAAAGAAAAGGTAGTATTCAACTAATTCTTGCCAAGTCCATAATGAAAACATCCGAAAGCATTTAAACACGCCTCTTTAACTTCATTATGCATACATATTGATAAATAAATACCTTAAAACGCGGTTTTTGATGCATATTTTTTTACATTCTTCTACTTTTGAACATTCAACATTCGCACACACATTCAGGAACTTATTCTGTGCAGAATTCGAAGGCCCACAGAATAACGAGATGAAAAAAGAGGTTGTTAGTTTTAAAAATTGGACAAATGTCCGTCAAGAAGAAACTTTTGCATCAGAGTTGTTTTGCATAAGGACTTCGTAACATTAATTAATCGACCGATTGTTCCAACGTAAAACAAATTGTGGTTCTAACAAGAACGGTTATATAGCTCTGAAAAGAACCGTTTCACCGCTCTGAAAAAAAGTGCATTATATTTTTGGAAAAAAGAAATTAATAATTGGTCCACCATCTGCGTCACTTTCGAGAAAGACTTAATCGTAACAGGAACAGATATCGCCAGTGATAAAGCAATAACAATCCTTTACTTTTTCGACGGGTCAGCGAGAAATAAACGACTTTTACAATAAAGTTTAACATGAAGCTACCCGTTTTATTGTGCCACTCGGATACAGTTAGAGAGGGTGTTTCGAAATCTCCATGATAAACCACTAGGGTTTGTAAAGAAGTAAGAGTGTATGATGGTGTTGAAATACTCGTATGAAGAGATTTACCATTTTTATGCTACAAGCGGATGAACACGAGTGTTCGTAAAAATAATGTCCTTTGATAATGGTTTGTTTAATGTAGTGCTTATAGGAGAGTGTCGAGTGTTTTAATTACAATTTTTATCGTAATGTTACTTTAATCGTTATTTTAATTGTATTCTTTTAGTTAACTTGGCCAATATAATTTTTCGCCCAAAATGCAATGTACGCAATAGCATTGATAATCAATACTTCGAGTAGCATTTTTAGTAAATTGCATGCCTCTTTAAATTTCTCACGCGGCATTTCTGTAATTTTATAATTCCAGATCGAACACTGTTTTTTTGCGGAATTCTTTTTTGAAATCTATCAATAGGCGTAAGTGATACTCCCCTTACATCTCTTTACAAGACGTAAAAATAGTTGTTTTTAATTCTCTATAAACACGATAGCTGCTGTATTCATGAACCTATAATATAAAGCAATCGTCTATCTACGCCTAAAATTTCACCGAGAACCACATTTTTATGTACATAATTTTAACATTCTATCTCTCTCTTTCTCTTCCCACGTATTCCGTTTACTTGCAATATAACGGGTCACTCATACAGTAGCACTTCACTTTGCACAAATTGTTGGAATATGTATGTTTATATTTTATTATACCGCAATCCAAATTCACATAACTACTAAAAATATCCTACGAACTTGCACGTACAGGTCCGGCAAAATATAAACAAATCGCCCGATAATCGTAAAACAAATTATTTTTTGCCTAACTCGGTGCCTAATCGAGCCAAAGTTCCCGGAATCCCCACCCCAAAATTTCGAGCTCGGCACCTATCGGTATCAATAACGAAGGACATTAGTCTTCCAGCGGTCGTAGTGTACAGGTGCAATAGTGCTCGTTCTCCAAGTGTCTCCGAATCGTGTCGTGCCGCCCCTATGCAAGGTGTATCTTATTCGAACTCATCATTTAACTGTTGTATAACGATTCGCTTTTCCACAAACGTGTAAAAGTCTCTCGTAAAGTACACTTGCAGAAATACGTCGTGTTAAATCCCGATTAACATATTGATAAGGGTCAAGCGCGGACATTCGACATTCTTATTACGCATGCGTGTAAAGCTGTACTCGTGACGATCGTAAATAATCTCTTACGATTAAATTTTCGTAAACTATTCACGTCTCAGTGTTCAAAGGGCATTGCTTTATATTCCTTTTGTAATTTTTTGTGTGTTTTAACTTCTCGCGCACCTGTCGCTAACGTTCTTTGTTTGACCGGATATACACGGTGAGTATTTTTCGTTCAGTATTTTTCGTTAAGTTCTACGTCGGATATGCACTCAAGTGAATAGTACACGTGTACTTTGTGATAGTAGAGTGTATTTCATAACTCTGCCGTGTAATCTTAACGTTAAAGTGCAGTTACTTTTGCATAAAGATTGTACGGCGAATCTAAGCCTGAACCCGTCTTCTGGCCGTCAAGGAAACGTCGCGTTAGCTCTCTGTATTTTACGTTTTGGTGCTTTTGTTATCTGCGGATATTTTATACAGTTTACGAATATAGATAGTTTCGTAAATAGATTAATAACTCGTTTCCCATCTCTCTTCTTAAAACCGAGTTTCAACTAAGCTTAAATATATTTGTTTAAATTATCGTTGCATTTAAAGGAAAGGTAGAATTATTTCTATCTAAGTAACATTTTGTAGAATTAAATTTCTGTAGATCGAGAGGCGTGTACATTAGGACTACGTGTATTTCGAGCATTATTTTTTTCCGAGAATGCGCACAGTGTTTGAATATTTTTACGCGCAATCGCTACGCGCATTTTTTAGTTTTATCTCATTAAATACGTAGAAGGTTAATAAACATCTTAAATGATTCTTGGCTACCTGGAATTAGAGGCATCGGGTATTTAATACTGATTTCATTATACTTAGCACGATTTTATATCAATTGTGAGAAAAGGATATTTTTGGAAAGAGAAACGCGTATTTATTTTTCTGGGTATTCTTTATTTTCCCCTCCCATTATTTTTAGGAATTTTTTACAACAGCGCGTAATGTGGACGCGACACTACGGAAGTCTCGTTTGTAATTTCAGAGTGTAAATTAAACTCGATGCCGTATACGTAGACTCCTGTAGGCGGACGCGATTAAAGGTTGCTCTGATAGTGTTATATTTTTTCTTGAGCAAATCGGCAAAAGTGCCTGGAGGAGCTGCAGAAAAAAAAATCTCTAACGGGCGGTACATCGTGGAAGAGGAAAATGAGTGTATTAATAAATTTTACTTCTTTCCCATTTAGATTGCTATCCTTGAGTTCACTTTTGAATAGAATAAAACTAAAATCAATTAATGATTTATTATCATTCTTTTTCAGCATTGGCATTCTCGTCGTACGTCTAAATTGCTCATTGACTAAATTGCTTAAATCCTTAAATATCCGATTTGAGATTTAGAAGAGCGAACATATTTTAATAATATCCTTCAGTTTGTTATAGATAAGATCTACCATCTGTTTCCTGTGAGTGGGATTTAACTGGAAGCCAAGCAAAAAGTCTCTAATGGTACGTATAAATTGTTACGTTCACTGTCCCTACGCTTATGAAAGGGGAGATAGAGAGACCAAACAATGTAAGTTATGGACACCAGGCGGCTGCGAGTCAAAGCCGCGAAACAGTACCCCAATCATAGCAGGAAACGAGGAGAAGATCCGCGAAAACATCAACTCTTTGACAACATCAAGAATTCTGAGAAGCCAAGACAAAACCGAAATCTAAGATGCCATCGTAATTCTTCCATTAGGAAGGGGCAGAACCCTATCCCTATATAACGGAGTACTTTTGACCGCGGCGCAAAGTCAGATTATCAATATACGAGTTTGCACTGATAGTAGTTATGAATGAACAATGATACCTAATTCTTTCCTTCAAGTCATCAACAGAAACAAAAGTTTGCGCGTACACTTTATTTTTTAAATATCCTCACAGGAAAATCAAGAGGATTCAAGTCTGTAAAAGTTTCTTCTTGAAGGATATTTTGCAATTTTTAAAGCTAACACCCTCCTTTTCCATCTCCTTGTACTAACATTAACTTATATTAGGTTCTGTAATATTGTATTCGCCTGTTTCTATGAACAATGCAACTAAACCTATCGATATGTATTACACCGACCAAGATTATAAGTTTAATGCAATTCGTAAATCGCGCGCATATCGATCGTACAGTCGATAAATTAGGTACCAGCCGGTCCCTGCCGCCTGGCACCTCCACGGTCATATTCCAGTTTCTCCTTGCTCCCCTTCAGAAGTCGAAGATCAAATTAATGATTCAGTGTGTACACTTGGAATCATTAATTTGTTCCTTGACTCTTTCAAGGAGCAAAGACAAGCTGCATTTATTTACAAGCTTATAATCGTGATCTAGAAACTCTAGATATATCGCTCATAGAAACAGGTGAATATAATATTACGGAATATAATATAAGTCATTGGCAGCTTTACAAGTTCAAAACATATCCTCCAAGAAGACTCTTTTGCATCTGAATTGATTCGTATAATTTCAATTACTTCACCAATTGTTCAAACACAAAATAGTTTTTGTCCGCGCGAAGTTTCACTGAGATACATGAGTTTTTTCTTGAAGGACATATTTTCAATTTTTAAGGCTAACGTCTTCCTTTTCCTTTTCCTTACACTAGCAATAACTTATATTACGTTCCATATTATCATATTCACTAGTATACTCGAAATCATTAATTTGTTCCGATGACTCCTAAAGGGGAACAAGGAAAAGCTGGAATACAACTGTGGAAGTACTAAGCGGCAAGGACCGGCTGGGCCTGATTTATCGACTGTACGATCAATATGCGCGTCAATTACAAGGCACGTAGAAACTTTTAATCATGTTCGTGTAATACATATCAATATATTTAGTCGCATTGTTCATACGGACAGGCGAATATAATAGTACGGAATCTAATATAAATTATTGCCAGTATAAGGGGATTGAAACGGAGGGTGTTAGCTTTAAATATTGAAAAAATGTCCTTCAAGGAGAAACTTTTGCATTTAAGTTGCTTCAAACATCGGAAACCGATTTTGCCGACCTTTTTTTAGATCGCATGGAAAAAAAAAATCAAACTCGAGAATTACCAAGTACGATCTTCTTTCTGATCCATCAAATCAAACGACACGCATTCGATCGTGAATTAATTTGCGAAAGATGATGGAATGCACGCATGTGCATCGCGAGCGTGAAAAAAATGAGGATTCGTGAGGGTATCGCGAGTAAAATTCAGTAAAATATAATTGTCGGGTAATATACGAACGTTAACTCGGCACACGGTGACTGTTGACAAAATTAAATTTATCAATTTTGAACGACCTCAGAGGTCAGCCCTGTTGCTCGCCCTCCAGGGACTAAGACTAAGACGGCACGGACGGGCCAAAATCATTCTTTGCAATCCCAGCGAAGTGTCAACATTATTTCCTTTCCTCATTTTTCGTATTTTTTTTTTGTGTGTCTCATCCCTTCCTTATCCCTTTACAACGATTTTTTTTTTTATTTTAATACTAACTGATATACTGATAACCTGCTTTTCCCATGACTAGCTTTCAACTCTGGTACTGAAGAGAGAAGAACGAAGAACGAAGAACGAAGCTAGTAGGAGATACGGTGGTGTAGTGGATAGAGGCTCAGACTGCCACGCGGCAAACCTGGGTTCGAATCCCACCCATCACCTCTGGTTTTTCTATGTGGTATGTATACCGTAGCTCTGGCGGTTCGGAACCCACCTTAAATACTAGATCCTATACCCAATAACCTTAGCAGTCGGTGCCGAAAAGTGAATTTAAAAAAAAAACGAAGCTAGTATTCATTTCTTAGCATTAACTATACATTAAGATGTATGTGTGAACGAATGAGTGGAGCTAGCTTAATTTATCCATTTGTCGGAGCGTAGAGTCCCAAATTCTTCCAGGCGCTCAGGGTTAATCTTGCAGTGCTTGCGATCCTCCGGCGGCTTTTAGAAGGTCATGTTCAGTGGAGTGGCGTTGCAGGATTGACTCAGTCACGCCTGACCCAGCGTGCGCTTCGCCTAGTTACCACTTTCAGACGTGGCCTTCTTTGGGTCACCATCGCGAGGACCCTTCGTACTCATGAAAATCACTGGTGCTCTTGGTGAGAATTCATCGCGTCGCGATTTTCTCGTTTCATTTCTTTACTCATCTCTTTCATCCTTTGTCACTGCTTACGCGTTCGTGAGCCGGATGAACGACCGAATGGATCGAATGCTTAGCGTATTCTCGTAAAACTAAGAATGGAGGAATGAGTGGGTTGATTTAGTTAATTGCGTGCGTAGAATAGTGGATTAGGTGGGGAGTCTCTAGTCGCAGTAACCTCCACGTGGTGAGAGCCGGACAATCGGTATTCCTCGCGATCAAAGTACGTTCTCAAGAACGCGAGAAATAGCGAGCTAATAGATGCGAAACTTTGTAAAATCTATTTTGAGATATTTTTCAAGTACGGACATTGTATATAGAGTTGAGAATTATCGAGCAATAAATTCAGAGTTTCTGCAAAACACGGTTGTATCTTCTTAATCCTGACTACCCAAATACAATCCGATTTCACCTTTCCCTACCATTGAATAACCTTGGAAAAAAGTCTCCGTACTTCAAAAATCACTTTATTTAAAAATGATTTAAAATCACTTATTTAAGCACGAGTAATTTATAGGAAATAAGTCTTAATTAGTAATTATACGAATAAGTCTCTTTAGTATTGCAAATTCCCCAAACAAAAACAAAAATATTTGCGGTTAACACACCTGTAATGCCAACGGTCGAACTTTACCGATTAATTACCAATAAATTTAGAGTTTCTCCGAATACACATTCTTTCCTCTTCACCTTCTATAGCCATACATTATCCGATGGTATGAAATATTTAGGTTGCACGGTATTCGTGACTGCTGTCACCAAATTTATGTCGCGGACTATCCGCGACAGTCGAATCAGGAAATTAATAGTTTTTTGGGTCAAGCGTGCCTACGAGACACTCCTCTGGGATGAAGCAATTTTATTAATCTTGGGTGAATTTTCTGAGGGATTCGGTGAATTCTTTGACGAAATCACCGTAAGAATGTTCAATGAATGGTTCTGGGATGGATATAGGAGGTTCGGAAAAAGCCTTCGTTTAAAACAAAAAATTTTATTAAAGATTCTAAGTTGAAGTAAAATGTTTTGATATTGAGCTTTTGTCCACTTCGACATTTACGTTTGAATTTACTTTTCATCAAACTGACCCTTGGTCTTCTCGGTTACACCGATACGCAGTCGAGTGCGCCTCAGTCTTTTCGGATATGATTTGAGCCAGGACAGATCGGAACTCTCCGATTATGAAAAAGAATTTAACGCTGTTTGGTTCCAGATACTTGTATTCTCTCCGATACGCAGTCGAGTGCGCCTCAGGCAGTCTACAAATATCGGGATGTCCACTATTAAATGGAGAAAAACTCGATTAAGGATACTTACACAATATGATTGAATCTTACTCGTTAAACCTTAAGCGCAGGGAGATCGAGACAGTCGCGAACCGTGTTGCAAACTCGTATATTAATAATCTGACTGTGCGCCGCGGTCAAAAGTACCCTGTTATATAGGGATAGAGTTCTACCCCTTCTTAATGGAAAAATAACGACGGCATGGTCTGCCTTTATATGTGTATCGATCTCATGCGTCTTAGATTTCGGTTTTGTTTTGGGGTTCTCAAAATTCTTGATGTTGTCAAGGAGTCAATGTTTTCGCGGATCTTCTCCCCGTTTCCTGCTATGATTGGGGTACAGTTTCGCGGTGCCGATAACTTAGATTGTTTGGCCTCTCTATCTCCCCTTTCATAAGCGTAGGGACAATGCACGTAACACCTCCCTTTTCATAGGCGTAGGGACGGTGCACGTAGCATAGGTACAATGTTATAATAGGTGTACAAAATTTGCAATGCAATGCTATAGATTTTAAATAAAAACTTCGCACAACCAAAACTATTTCGTGTTTGAACAATTGGCTAAACGATTAATGCTACGAAGACATACGAAACAACTGAGATGCAAAAGTTTATCTCTGAAGGCCCTTTTTCCAATGTTGAAAGCTAATACCCTCCTTTCCCATAATTTCTTACTGGCAATAATTTATAGTAGATTCCGTAATATTATATTCACCTGCTCCTATGAACAATGCGACTAAATATATGGATATGTATTTCGCCGACCATGATTATAAGCTTCTGCGCAGCTTGTAAATCATGCGCACGTCGATTGTAGAGTCGATAAACCAGGTCCAGTTGATTCCTGCCGCTTAGTACCTCCACAGTGGTATTCCAGCTTCTCCTTGCTCCCCTTTAGGGGTCCAAGAACAAATTAATGATTCCGAGTGTACAAAATGACGAGAATAGAACGAAATATCCTTTAAAATTGAAAAAATGTCCTTCAAGAAGAAACTTTCGCATCAGAGTTATTACGGCTAATGATTTCGTAACAGTTATCGATTAAAAGAATTAAATCAAGTAGTTGTGCGAGGACTGATTATTAATTGTTTCTTTTCAAAGTTGTAAAATGATTCTTTTTGGGGTTATGGCACGGTTTTTGACTGAACTACAATTTATTTTATATATTGGTTAAGCAATTAATGTTACGAAATCGTTATACGTAATATTTCTGATGCCAAAGTTTCTTCTAAAGAACATTTTTCCAATTTTAAAAGATATTTCGTTCTTTTCCCGCCTTCTTAGATTAGCAATATGTTATATTTGGCTCTATAATATCGTATTTGCACGTTTCTATAAATAATACAATTACATATGACAATGTTTATTGTAACAATCATAATTATACATTTCTGCGCAGTTTGTAAATAGCGCGCGTGTCGATCATAGAGTCTGGACCAATCAGGACCAATTTGCCTCAGCCGCCTGACACCGCCACGGTTGTATTCTAACTTCCCCTCACACCCTTTTAGGGATCGTAGAACAAATTATTGATTTAGTATATAAATCCTACCCTCCCAGTAGCGCTGATATCTTATACTAGTCTGCATCGGTAACATCACATGTGACACAAAAATGATAAACAGGCCAAGTAACCTCTGGATCGTGTAACCAAAAAATGCACTGTACATTAGATTTATTTTATATACTTGGCTATAATTGCATGTAAGATCTACTTTATATATTGGTCTCTGATGAAACTCGTATATGATACAATTATCATTCAATGTGGGTAAGAAAAATACGGCAAGCTGGGAACACTTCAGGTTAGATGGCAGTATAATACTAAAAATGTTCTTTATTTACAAACTTTCACTTAAGAATTTATAACCTTTCCCGACAGTGCATCATTAATCTCGATCCAAGGATTAGCTTGGAGAATATTGTAAAGGGGTGCTGTACATTATTCACAAAATAATGTTGAAATAAAATAAGTAACTCTGTTAATAAGAATTTGTTGTCTTTGTAACACACCTTTGGAATGTCTAAACTTATCAACGTTTGCGATAATTAATTTTTTGTATTATGTTAACGGATTTACAAAGCTGGATATCACGACTCAATAATTATATATTTTTTACATACTGAGATGATAGATAAAATAATGCTTCATCAAAAGTATTTTTGTCGTTTAATGCACGATTTGTGCTGTCGATGGAAAACACGTAAAATATGCAATCAAATGTTTCTACTAAGTGTAGTTGCTGATTCATTCGGTACAGAGAAGGAAATTCATCATACAAGTCCTTCATCTATGCAGAATAAATTAAAGCCAAAGAAAAAGCCTAAGAATAAAATAATAAATAATAAAAATGGTATTGCACCTATGACAGATATGATTAGCACAATAACAAAGCAGAAGGATGAGAAAAAAAAAGAGTCTAAGCAGACTGTAATTGAGAGGTATAATACAGATAAAGAAATGTTTGGACCATTGATCAAAACAACAGAAAAGTTGTCTAAAGTAACCAGTATACAAAAGCGAGTTAACGGCATTCAACACAGTAATAAGAAGAATAACTCTGAATTAAGTTGGGTACTGTACCACACTAATCAAAAGTACATTAAGATTATCAATTCAACAGTTTCTGAGAGAACAAAAGTTAATGGTATCCAGGTTCCAGCATCAGATAATGAAGTAGTCCCATCTGAAGATACAAAAGCAAGTCGGAGTGATTCAGTCAATGATATTCCAAATCATAATATCCCAATCTTAACAAAATGTGAACAAGGAAATATTCAACAACACATAGACACAAGCATTTTGGCACAAAAGTTTGAAAAACCGCCAAATATTGTAGTCAAGAATTTAATTACATTTCCTATTGCAACCCAAAAGAATGATTCAATTGGTACAAAAAAAGTTCCAGAAGCAACAGATATATTATCCATACCAAGAATACGTTATACAAATGAGTTGCGTCTTTCTAGCGTAACGAATATCCTCAATCAAACCATGAGTCCAGAATCGCGTCAAAAATTGCATTTGTGGAAAATGAAAATGGAGGAAAAACTAGGACAACAAGGATTTATACAATATGTTGCAGGTACAGTGTTGATATTTAAAACGCTTCAAACCATCTGATTTTAACCGTTTTAATTTTCTAGACCTAAAGAGTGATGGCAATAAGCTACATTCTTGTATACAAAATAGTTTGTTGATGAAAGAATTTGATATACCCAGCCAGATAAAACCGGCGTTTGAAAGTGTGAAAAGTGTTGTTGACGAAATATCAGATGTGAAGGTAATCGAGTCCTACGTTTCACATTCAAAGCTCAAATATTGTGGGATTATCGACTGCGTAGCAACTTACAGGTAAAGTAAATTCATATATGTTAATCTAAGTTCTGTTATCAGATCATTTTCATGTTTCATTATGAGATCTGCGATGAAATTTTTAGATGTAGGCTTTTTTTTCTAGTTTTTAGTTTACTTTTACAATATTACCATGTATAATGTGACACTCAGACTATTCAACATTACTACATTATTAATGATGTCCTTCTGCCTTCATTAGAGTAACCCTTGTATTGAATCATTTTTTATATACACATAAGAGTGCTTTTACTTAACGATTTTGACGTAACGCAGTTAAGCGAAAATTCAGCTATCCTCAAACATGACATTTTCAGCTAACCAATATTGGTACATTTTTCATTCCAGATATTATTATTCAATTTCAGTTTGAAAAAATGGAATTATTACATTGTATTTTTTATACATGTAATCAGTACTCCTAATTTTTAGAATTGCATCTTTGATTTACAAAAGGCCTTAAAATCTGCACTTTATGCTACTAATATTTCTTTTATATTGTGAATATCAATTTATGTAAACAGCTTTACAAGTTTTCCGATCTCTTGTTTTCAAACCCTTCTTTGTTATTCTATAGTATAATATTGACTGTAAATAAGGCAGTGGTTATCATTTATAGTTTTCTTGATATTCCTTTTTAAACTTTGAGCATTATTTTGTTAATCTAGTCTAATGATCCAGGTTACGGTAAGCCAATGTTGCTTTGCTTCCACCTACATAACTAACATTTTTTTAACCATGCTTTTTTATTTGTTATTTATCATTGCACATATTTGCATAAATGCTAAGTCTTTTATGAATAATACTGTGCTGATAATTAATAGTTTTATCCAATATCGTTTGTTTATAAACTATCTAGTTATTTCATTAATTTAGATTAATAATCTGAATTATTGTAAGCCTGAATTACTTTGTTCTTACCAGAGAGGCATTATACCTCATAAAAGATCTTTCAAGCATGCAACTTTGGCACTGCAAGTAGTTGACATACTGAACCCATACTTGAGCTCGTACACCTTTAATGGGACACTTGTCACAAAGGAAAGTGGTCACAAAGCAACCTCACACTTATAGTACATAAAGAATGGATTTTAGTTATTTAAATAATCTAGTACACAGGTTCAAGATACAGGTGCACGAAAAATATTGTATTTTATATTGCAATCTTGTTTGTATTTATATTGCTTTCATTTTGCAATACTGAACAATAGTTATGTAAATCGCTCTAACATTAGCATATACAGTATTTTCCTCTACAGAAAATAAATAAAACAAATTACATACATAAATATTTCTGTTAGAATTCTGTAATGCGATAAATAATATTAGAGATATTAAAAATTGAAGAAAAAATTTTACATAAATTGTTGTTGCGTTTTTATTAACAAATGATTACATGGAAACTAAGATAAGTGTTCATATCAAAATGGTTGAGATTCTTCTCCTGTGTTGGCACTATTCTCGAATTATTTAAATTGGTACACAATACATTTAGCTGTAGAAAACTGATATAGTTCTGAAACTATTACAAAAGGAACCTTTGAAATTTGAAATTATATCACAACTTTATATTGGACTATTCAGCTTTACAGTCTATTAACACACTGATTCCTGTCATGGCTAAACACTCAAGTTTATAAAATAATTATAGATTTAATGATATTAAATTGAAAAATGCTTTATGATGTTCATAACTGTATAAGTTGAAAAGTTTGCTTTTATACAATTGTCAGTTGTTATCACTATTTGTTGCAGGGGTAAACGATACGTAATCGATTGGAAAAAGTCAGATCGTAAGAAAGATACCTTGGGGAATACATATGATGCACCATTGCAAGTTGCGGCTTACATTGGAGCTATTAACTCGTGCGATGATTATCCATTTTCGGTAATTACATTAAAGACTTCATTAGTATAATGTTCGTGGGTAGTGCATCAACAACTGAGTTGCTCTTTGCTTTTAATCAGGTGCAAAATGGATTGGTCGTTGTAGTCTATACATCCGGTGAGCCTGCAACTGTGTTAGAAATAAATCCCGACAACGTGGAAAAGTATTGGAAGAAGTGGTTGAGAAGGTTGCAACAATATTTCGTTGAACTCAAATAAAGAGAAGAAACTATGCAGGGGCAGTATATTTTTGTGAAATGGAATTCTGAAAGATGCAAATTGAATATACATCAAGAGATGATGACGATGAGGCACAGAACAACTTTTGATAAACTATGCGACGGCCACTTAAGAATAACCATTCTTTTACACGAACACATTCCTACTCCTGCTGTGTACAGACAGATAATATAAAATCAAGACATGCCAACTTATGATTATGCGACTCCTCATAATTAGCTATTTGTACAACACGATTTACGTGATCACTGCCTTGGAATATAATAAAACTATTTTCATTAAAATTGTTCTATGCTTTTGTACATTCATGATTTCTTTCGATTACAAATATAATACGCAAATGGTTTTGCATATTTTTGGGGAATTGTTTTTATTAGTGGATGGAATAGGAAATGTAACCATGTGATTAACAGAAATCGTGTGAAACACTTTACATGGGATATTTGACGTAGTTTTCTTTCTTCGATTAACTGTTTCGTTACGACAGTCCGCTCCGCCGGAGGGACGTCACTGAACGGAGGATTGCGCCACAAAGTGTGCACATTGCACGTTGGTATTCTTCGGTGTTTGAACTTACGTCTTTCAACGCCACCTTGGCATTCTCTTGTATGTACACTTTTGTAAGAGCTACATAACAATTGTTTTGTTCTATTACATGAAATACGTGCAAATAAGTATATTTTATGAATATTTAGTTATTTACATATTTACAGATTTTTCCAGTATTATAAATAAAAATACAATTTGAGGTAGTTATGTATTAAATTATAATTCATAACAATTTAATTTAGAATTCAGTTATCGCATACATGCCGACTATGGTCGGCACCCGTACACACGGATCGTCGCATGGCTGCCGACTATAGTCGACACACGTAAGAAAGGGTTAAGAGAGAAAATGCAGTTAGAAGCTTTAAGAAAGTATGATCTTCAGGAATTTTTTAGAAAAGATGAATTAATATTACATTTTTTTAAGTTTGATATTTAATTGTAGATGTCATAAACTAATGAAACATATTTTTTGTATTGCATAATAAATTAAAACGGCCGACATATCACCACGTTTTTCTGGCAGGTCTACGTACGGATTATAAATTGGCGGGAATTCTATACTCCGTTGTGTCCGTCTAAAACAAACCGTTTGAAAAAATGTTTGTTGTTAACATACACAATTTCTATGTAAAAAAAAAAAAACCATAAATAGTTGAATATTGAAAGATACATGCCTTTAAACATAAAAGTTCCTATTTCAACGTTCTCTTTTTGCTTTTTCGCTATGAAAAAGAACTGTTTGTGATTTTTCAAAACAACTAGATTCATTTATCAAGTAATAATGTTATGCAGTTATGATTAAAGTTTCAGTAACTTTTGTTGAATACTTTTTAAGTGAGAGTTCCGGCCAATTTCAGAAATGTCGTTTTGAGAAAAACGTGTTTAACACGTTGACGCCGGCATGACCCACCGGTGGCCTATGCTTGTCTGTTCCCTGCGGCGGCATGACCCACCGGTGGGCCATGCTAGATTATTTCGTGGAGCGGCATGCATCACCGATGGGCCACGTTTGTATATCAAAAAATACGTAGTTCAATATCTAATTTTATTGATTTAACATTATACATTAACATTTCTACCTTATAATCAAACATTTAACACTAAATATATAACTTATAATTTAATCAATACATTTAAAATATCTATTTATGTTTCCGATGCAATTTTTTGAAACATTTTAAACAAAGTGCCGGCTTATTCGGACAACTGCTACAAAAGGTCATTACTTTTTTTGTTTTGTTTGTGGCATACTGTGTACCTTTTAAGTTTGTTAAGTGTTTATGACACTCTTTACACCTTTTCCTCATCTTCCTCGCAGATCCTTGGTACGAACTTAAAAAATGTTTTTTCCGTCTACTTACTATTAGTTCTTCACTAGGGGGATTTTTAACACTCTAATAGATAATCAATAATGGTTTCTCTAAATTAAAAAATTTGGTAATTTCGGAATTTTTAGAATTTTGGAAATTCGGCCTATTAGAATCAGCTACGGGGTATGAGGGCGCAAGCATTAAATAGTGCGATTTGATGCCGCGCCGCCCCATGGGGCGGACCACTAGTTGAAGCGCCGCCGCACCAAACGGACAACGAATATCCGCGCTGGCGTCAACGTGTTAATGATTTGAAGAGTGAAAAGTGAATGATATCCATATCGTACCGGCTAATCAGCGATTCCAGTATTTTACGATACTCTTTCAGTTTTCTCCTAAATCCCATTTAACTCGATTACTACCTTTCTACGCATTACACGAGCCTCTTCAATTGATAAAGTGGTGCTCGTTTATGACGTATTTTTTACACCGTATTTTTTACACCGACTTATAATAATTATTTCTAGCTCCCACCCACTTTGTAAAATCTTACTATATTCTTCGTTGAACTGTTCAACAGTAATATCCGATGCTATACCAACTATTTTTGATCCAGAACACGTCAAGCTCAGAGGCTGTAACTTTCCCAATTTTTCAAAATTTATTTAAAAATTTTTATTTCTTAATTTATTTAAAATAATTATATTCTTGGATAGTTGTGCTTATATTGTATGCAAAAAAAGAGCAGCATTTTTCGAACCGTCTAACTGGATCTCTCGATTTAATTTTTGGCATCGACTGCTACGGTTCATTTGGCATAGGACCTACTGTTTAAAGTGTGTTATAAACTATCAGGCCTTCCATTCGCTACACCGTCATAGCTATGACGATGTTAATTTAGCAGTCTTCAAACTTTTTTGGCAGCGCATCCCTATTTATGAATGTAAAACCAGCATACACCCTTAAACAATTTTTAAATAAATACACAAGTATGTACTACTCATCGCGGAAAATAATATCTCACACCAATAAGTATTAATTATGCGTCTGTTGTTCTGACAATTAAACCCGGAAATTATTCGTAACACAAATTATTATTATAAATTATCTCAGCCAGTCCTAAAATTCTTTCATGGGCCCCACTTTGGAAACCCATGATGTAATGTTTTTGCAATGTTTTCAATGTAAAATTGTTGCGGCAACGATTTAACATTATCTATTCTCGAGACTAAGTCTGCCACGCTCTTCCTATCGACTCAATAGAATGAAAAGACGTAAGTAATGCCGGCCCTATTGATTGTCGTGCACGAATGTATAGGGTTACTTTTAAATTTCTACAGAATTCCATTATACCAGAGAGTAATTGCAAAACATTTTGAAGCAAAACGAGTGTTTATAATGTGATTATTAACAAATAAACAATAATATGCTTGATACATTGTTAAAGTGATCGATATGTATTAGTCTCTAAAATTTCAAATATTCGGATCTTGCTGAAAAAAGCGCTGGCGACATCAATACAATTGCGCCTTTCGTGATCGTTTCTCCATTCTCAGTCATTAAAACTTTTTTACCATTCCAGTCGTGTGTCTGCTCTCAGTCACCACAGCAAAGAATACCATACCGACCTTTTATTGTATTCATTTTATCTTAATCTCTATTTCGATCCAGGAACAAATACGGTGTTTCTATCAATTGGAGATAATGAAACCTAGTATAATCGAAGACTGTCACTCACCATGTAAGACGCTCTGACAAGTGTCACTTCTCGAGCGTAGAATTCGAAATAATATTATACAAATTGTGTGTAAGTGCAATTAGGCATTCTCATTTCTTGATATATTTTTTAAATAATAAAAAGTAAAGTAGTAAGTAGATAGTTACCGAAACAAGTGTACCGTAAAATTGAAAGTAGCGAGGATAAGTTTTGTTTTGAATCTCTGAACACTCACTCTGATATAGAAAATGATAACGTTAATAGTGATTCTGATAGTGACATAGTTGATGTTTGTCCGGAAACTGGTGGAAGAACTTGTAACTGATTTTCGAGATAAAAAATCAAGATTAGGAAAATTAGCCTCCTCAGATAAACAGGAATGGCTTAGTAGTAAACTGCATGTAACGTAACACTGCGAGGATGTAAAGAGTAAAGATTGTTCCGTATGTTCAAACAGAAAAATCAAGGGCAGAAGACGCCAAACTAATTATTTTTGCGACACAAGTTCTCAATTGGAGAATGCTTTGAATATACCGCACGAAGCAGAACCATAAAATATATTTTTTATATAAAAACGATAAATTAAAACATATTGTGTAAACATATATCCGAAGTTTACAAAAGAATTCATAAATTTTGCTTTTTCTTCATAATCTTGCATCTTGTGTATTACCGCTCGTCAATGGAAATTGATTTCAACCAGCATGACACCTATGTATACATTTAATACGTCAGCAAAAAGGTCGTGGATAAAGTATTAATCGTGCACCTTTTGTCACGCATTGACTTCTCGATGCCCTCTATGGGCCGAATTATTTCTGCAAATTATACAACTTACAATGCACTTGCTTTGATATTTCAAGTCGACTATGCTGCCAATCCTCATCACTATTATTATTAATTATCTCCGAGATATTGTGTAATTAAAATGTATACGTCATCTTGTGAAAAAGTAACAAAGTAAAATTATTTGGTAAAATGTCTATATATTAGCATATGACTTGAAAGTTACTCGGACCCATAGAGGGTTGAAACAGTCGCTGGATCGTCACTAAGAGAAATACACATTTCGAAAAATATGCATTGTAATATATAGTATCTACGAAGATGTCATTTATTTTGGACTAGTTTGCCGTTTTATTTGTTTCCTCTAGTATATTAGTTATTTTAAAATCGCTGCACTCTGACGTTATTTTGTTGACTGTTGTCTAACCACAGTTTGTCCTATATTTCTGTTTTCTTTACTCCTTTCTCTGACTCTACCCCGTTAACCTTTTTCTCTACTTCCTCTCTCGTAACACTCTTTTCTACTCCCGAGAGATGAAACACAACAATTTTTTTCCACGGAAAAATTGATTTCGAGAGCAAAACTAACATATAAGATTTTTTTGACCTAATTCTAAAGTGTCCGATGTTAATAATAGAGATTAAATTGACGTATTGAAATGATTTAAAACACTTTGTTTTTTTCTTGTTTTATGTTAACAGCACGTTTCGCAATTAACACTAGAATTAACGAAGCAATCAAAATGTCTCGTTTATAATTTCTATAAACATTGCTTATAGCGCATAAGGGATTATATTTCTATATTAACATATCTTGCTATTCTCCTCTTTTATTAGACAGATGGCCTGTATCTGGATGTAATCGAGCAGTGGTTGTTTGTTCTATTATTATTTTAATTCTTCATAACCCGATATTTTTTAGCATTTAAGAGCATACTTTGACCTACATTCTTTTGCAATTTGATATCATGCAATGAAAAAGAAAGCTAGATGCAGTCAGCCGGTTTTATTCACAATTTAGTATAAACCATACATTTTGGAAAAATCGATAGCTGATTTTCGGACAAATTACGTAAGCCGTAGATAATACTTTAAAGTTATTGTACTTTATAGAGGGGTAATCCAAAACTGCCAATGCATCGTCCTACAGTGAGAAGGGGCGAGAGCGGAATTGGCATGTTGTAAAAACGCGGTCGTTTCACCTGCCGTCCTCGATTAACGTATAGCAATTATAACTTTGAGGCCACGTCCCTTTCTGCGGCTGTACCGTTAGCCAACTTCACGTTATGGGACCCCTATAACCATCCCGGTCAACCCTTCTTGCGCCCACGGGGATCCTAAACTAATGGTGAACCTGTGTAGTTGATTTGTGTCTTCTCTATGTATGCGAATTCGAAAAAACCACGCCGGTGTTGTTCGTCAGTGTTGATTCGATGCTGAACATTTTACGACGTAAAGATATGATGTGCACTGAAATTCTATTTTCACTTGCCTGTTAATTTTTATCGATGAACTGTATATATTTTGTAAAACGAATATGTAGGATACGACAACATTCTGATACATATAAATAATTATTAGTACGAAATCGTGTTGTATGAGTATACAAGAAGAATGTGAAAAGTAATGAGACTAGTTTTGTAAAAATAATTGCATGCCATTTCAGGAAAAACGTAGATTCTCCCCTTTAAAATAATTTTTGTGAGAAGCTATATGCCGCTGGAGGCTCGTTCTTGGAAATCATCCTAGAATTTTTCTACTGAAACTGCTTTCGGTTGGCTGGTTACAACCGTTTGGATGTTATCTACAGTTTCAAAATGATGCTCCTTGAGATGACTTTTATTTTTCGAGATATGAATAAAGTCGCGTGGACTTAAATCTGGGGAATACGAAGGGTGTGGAACCACAGGAAGAAGTTTGGAGGCTAAAAACTGTTCGATATATCGACGTTTCCTTTTCGCAATGCCGCGCGAAAGCACACTATAAAATTCGTTCTGAGATCGCTCGTGTTAGTTGAATCGAGTAGAAATTAATATTGAAGTTGAGGTTACTGTATATTTCAAATATAATAGCTTTGCAACATCACTGCAATGTTACAGACTCCTGGAAAACAATATTTGTTTCAGTATTATTAAAATACATCTATGTTCGTTTTTTATTTAGTATAATTCTATTTTCTTGTCAGCATATGAGCCGTTTATTTCGAAAGTGGCCTAAGTTTATTTGTTAATTGTTTTTCACTCACTGCAGTAACGTGTACAGTATTAAGTTAGCTGTCATAAACAACATTTTGCAATTAGGTATATTTAGATGATATGATTATTTTAGTGACATACATTTTCGCAGTTACTTCAATAATTACAAACATTATTTTAATAGTGGCCTAAGTCCAAGTCATTATTAATAATATTTGTCCCCCAAGATTATTATAATGTTATTAAAAAGTACCGGAAAGGTATTAACTTTATTCCAAATGAAATAAAACAAGAGAATTTCAAGTAAACAAAATTTTTGGAGAAAATAGTTTTTAAAAGAGCACATAATCCTAACAGAGAAACAATAAATCGGTTGAAAATATGCTGCGTGTGTTTATTGAGAAATTAACCATATAAAGTTTTCTATAAGATATCAAGTGATGAGAATGCAATGTTTTAAATCCTGGATTTATTACCATGCCAAAGTAGACTACGAAAATTCGAAAATTTTCTATTGACACCACTTTATAAAAATATAAGACAAATTAGAGCAGCAAAATACAAGAACATAATGGACTTATTACGATATATACTCCCAAAGCACCAGGACTTTTTCAAATTCCTCTCGCATACACAAAATCTAAATGAATTGTAAATTGTTATGTAATTTTTAGTTAGATTTCCTGAATTGCATAAATTGCGTTTTTGAAGTATAGTAAAGAAATGTAAAAGAAATTGGGTATCGTTCTTACAATTTGAAGCATTTTAAACTACATCGAATAGACTTGGACTCTTTCAACATCAATAACAAAAATCTAGTTGTTAATTTTAAAAGTGACTTAACTCCAGTTATGGTAAGACAACACATATTATCCACTTGCAACTCATTATTATTTTAATAGGAATTATAAATTGAAGTCTCTTAGATACATTTAAGCGGTATAAAACATTGATATCCTATACCTATATTTTATATTTCATCGAAACGCGAACTCTTAAATATCTCTATTTGAATATAAATGGACTTAGACCACTTTCAAAATAAATGGCTCAACTATATCGTTGAAACGCATCACAGTGCGAATATTTACTACATTCACAGTACTTACAAATGCGAGTAAGAAAACAGCTCCTTGTGTCTTTCTCAGCCGCCAAGAGCAATTTAAATACCGAACCACCCGGAGTAGTGACGAGAGTAGACGCTATCTTACAACGCACCGCCGAGTTAACCGACGTTCTATTCGACAAAAAAAGATTATTTCTGCCATTTACTGCCGCCTGAAGACAGACCGCTATTATAACGAAACGCTGGGGCACAACAGTCTGCAAAGTATGAAAGGATCTCTTGTTATTAGAAATGCACATAGAAAAGATCGTAAAGCAAGGCAAACAGCGGTCATCGTAACTTCGGCACGTTCCGTCATTCATATTACTAAATGAAATTCGAGAATCCAGTAATGGTGTTGCTTGTCGTTGGTATATAGCTGTACAAACTCTAAAGTATGAAAGTCAATTTGAGTATTAAGCGTATGTAGGGGAGTGTTGTCCAAATCGTAGGTACTACCTAAGGAATTTTTGATGTATCTATTAAACAACACAGATTTCTATTAAAATCGTTGTTCGCAATTATACTTTTATCTTTGCAGAAATCCTCTAAATATACATTCTATGTATAAAATGAAATGAAAAGAGTGATTTAAGTAATTTTTGAAAGGTTCTAAAAGTATAATTTAGGACACATGTATCCTAAATCGTACTACTGCCTTTACAAAACCGTTATTTGGTAATAAATTTTATTTTGGAAGTGTATGATTTATATTTTTTTCGTTATATTGAAACACAATAGTATCAAAACAAATAAACAATAATTCTTATAAAAAATATAAAATATAACGTATTGAAATAATGAACTCTTAGAAAACATTAAAATGCAGTAACCCTAGATAATTTTAGGGTAGGGGCCCTTGGGCCCCTAGAGACGAGATTGTTTGTAGAACGCTACGCATTAGGACCTGGAGAGGAGACTTAGGAGCGGGTAGTGTGCTACAAGAATGAGAAGATCGGTGTAAACGGGAAATACAATGTTTCAGTTAATGTGCTTTTGAACGTTTTTTTTTATATATTCCTTGTTCTGACAAAACACTACAAAAAGTAAAAAATACTACAAACATTTTGATTAATAGTATATTTTGTCTTCTTTGAACCCTTCTGCTTCCAAGGACTATATTTTCCTTTTCCAATGCTTGAAAAATTTAAAAGGAAAATATAGTAAGTATAAATGTTAATGGATTGAGACTTGGATAAAGTTTCAGCGTGTTTTCTTAAATTCTACGGATACGATTTAGGAAACTAAGCGAATCGATAGGAATATTACTTATCTAAACCCAAAATTTATATAAACTATATGATATACTTACTAGAAAGATAATATATTGGATATACTTCCAAGAAAACACAAAATGTATTAATCAATTATAGTATTAAATTCAAATTTGTTTAAAAATAATTCGTCGAAATTGATATCAAACTTACTTGAAATCTTCCGACTTCTATAAGTTAACGCGAAGTGAATCGATACAACGCAAGTTGTGTTTTATATTACCAACTTCATACACCCTGCATATTTTTACTACTAGAAGTCGCAAATATTAATTGTTTACCAAAAACAATGAACCGGTATGATTTAGGTGACTAGTACGCATTAGGCAACTCTCTCCTATATTGGATAAAATTACTGCAGTTACAACGACGTTTATGTTTACGAGATTCAAATTATTGAGTAATCTGAATATTATAGGAGTATAGACCTAAATCTTTGTTCACAATATTCTGTACAGAGGTCCTCCGAATTTCCATTTGTTGAAAACGTTTCCTGGTAGACGATTTCGGATCTTTGGCTACACTTTTACAAACGTTTTCAATATTTTGTTCGAAATGAATACTTCCGGCATGAAGAGAAAAGAGCTTGTTAATCTGTTACAAGGCCATTAAGCGTAAATTCAGCTATTAAACGAGTTTTTGTTGGTAACGAAAGTGTGCTGCTTTTACCAAAAATAGGATGCAATTTTCTAAGTGCTTCTGCAACAGAAAACCGATTTGCGTATAACGTTTGTATAATTAAAATACGATGCTCAAGTGAAAATGCTTCATAACGAATTTCTCATGTCTACACTAATGGATTGCCAATCAGTAACTATTAAATAGCACAAATAGATTATATATTCTTAATTTGGCCAGCCTGTTTAACACTAGAACTATCAACGTTCTACCATACCCCTCAAATTGATGGATTTTTAATCATGGCTTTTATTGTAAGTTTTGGCTTCGTTTATGTCAATAAAAGCATATATATTTTAACAAAAACAACATTTAATAGAATATTTCATTAATTATTAATAAATAAAAAACAAGCAAACAAACCGTTTCTATTCGCATTTTTAGTGTAGCACATTTGATATGTATGAAATTACTCTGAGGCACACATTTTGCAAATACAAGTTATCTTAGAGGAACGTTTGCCACAAACATATTTGTTGCATTCATTACAGGCATATATCGCTTACTTTTTGTTGCACCATCGAATTTGACAAGATTTGTGCTCAGATTAACTTTTTTTGGAGTTTCCTGAAGTACAATTTATTGCTTTCGGTTCTTGTTGTTGAAAAGTGGCTTCTTTTCTGCAGCAACTATATTCACAGGAGAGTTCTTCGGACAATTGAAACAAAAATTGTTTTCTAGTTGTACTTTTATCACAAGTCTCTTTTTATAAACTCCACGCATCGATTGCTGCTAAATTCAAAATATTATAAAATACTTGCAAAAGCCATTTACATAACCCTGCTTTTACGCTCTATTTACGGACCATTTAGTCACCTATATATATTCAGTCATGATCAGAAAAAAATAGATCACGTTATAATAGTTGGATTAGAGTTATTGGAGTTATCTTATGGACATTGTAGTTCATTCAATATAGCTTTGTATGAAAAATGTAATACTTCTAATTTTGTCAGGAAATGTCTGAAGGCAATGTATAAACGAATTTCAATAAGTACTGATATTCATCGTCGCATAAATGCTCCAAAAATTACAACAAACTTTCCAATCGTTACGGCTGTCATTTTCACGGGTCTTGGTATAAATAGATATAGGTCATACCGCTTACAGAAGTTAAAATGGCCGAGTGAAAATTGAAAAGGAATATATAGCCGTTCTTATATTTCATTAAAACAATACATAAAATACATTAATATTTTTATAGCGATAAAGTGTGAAAACCGCTAAAATGACGGTATTGCTAGTTCTAGTATTAAAAGAGATTGTATCTAATCTCATACTGTTCATTGCTTTGATATATTAGCCGTCCAATGTCGTGCCTGTAAGTCACCGTCATGCGCGAGGTATTATTGCAGTGTGACATTAATCGCGGATCCACGTAGAATTTCTAACGAAGCTGGGAGCGCGAAGACGTGTTGCTGAATGCACGGTTAATGTTCCCGGATCCACGGAAGAAAGACGATCATATTTTTGGATTAGTTATTTAGCGAGCACCCGGACGTGGATAATTCTAAATTCTCGCCTAATCCCCACTAATCCCCCCGTAACAGGGACATATTTTCATTCGACGGTCATCCCACACCACATTTCACACCCTCTTTGAGGGCGCTGAGTTATGAAAACGATAACTTTCACGGCTGGTATTCGCCTCTGAAACGGCGAATTATTCCTCCCTGGGAATTACTGTATTTGCAGTTTACACAAAACCTTTGAAGACCCTGGGATCCTGTATTTTTATTATTCAGCAAAATCGTGGATTCTATCTGATTTTCTTGCGATTTAGCGAGCGTATATGAAGGACAGGGGAATTTACGATGTATTATTTGAAACATGAAGGACAGATAGCGGATTTTTGTTATTCGTTGAACTAAAGAATTTTGTATTCCTTTCTTGCGATTTATAGAACGCGTGTAAAATATAACGAAGCTCACATTGTATTTCTTTGCAAACATCGATTGTATTTTCATTATTCGACGAAATCATGAATTCTGCCTCACTTTGCTTACAGAACAGGTGTTTAAGGTACATTTACAATGTATTACTTGGAACATCGACAGCAGATTCTGTATTTATGTCATATACTGACATTATGAATTCTCCCAGATATCGGTGTAATTTGTAAAATATGCGCAATGGGTAATGGAATTTACAGTAAATTATCTGAAATACGGATGGCGAACCCTCAAATCTCTATTTTTGGCTGAAATCGTAGATTCCATTTTTCTTTCTCCCGTTCTACAGAATGTTTGTGAAAAGTAACGAGATTCATAATATTTTAGGTTCTTAGATAAATTGATTTCTTATTATCCACCAAAGTAATATAATCCTGGCCCCTTGCTTTCGCTATGTATAAAACGGGTTACAAAGATAACGAAATTTTCAATTAGTGTTACTGCAAATATCGATTATCAATTACTTTGGTATGATATACGCAGCATAATTTTAGAATGCTAAGCAATACTACCTAAACCATACCACAGTAATTATTAATATTTAAGAGCAAGAGAAACAGACGAAGACAACCATTTTATCAAATACTGATTACTCCGGATGCGAGTCCCTGTCCAGTTACTCCAATGTCCAATATTTTCCACGCCTTTTTTTCCATATATGGCTTAATTCACCACTTTACGTTCTTGATTTTCCATTTTATTTAATTCTTAAATATAATAAACCTTAATTATTTTCGGGCCATGCACTACTTAGTCGCCGAAAATTATTAATTTTCTCATACACAATGTCGTTCTGTCGATCTGAAATTCTAACTCTAAAAAACCATGTGGAGAATTTAGAATTATTAAATGTGAAAATTAATTGCTTGTTGAGACCAATAAAATTCCTGATTTGTCTTGAATACTGATTATACTTTTAAGAGTAATAAATTTTGTTTAAAATACTCTAGTGTTCGTCTAATAAGGAAAAGGGGTGCACATAAATTGTGGAAGCCAATAACACTGAGCGATTGTAAGTAGTAGAGATGACCGATTGGTAGGGCGAATGGCAAATGAGAGAGACAAAGGGGGAAAATAAAAGCCAGTAAAGTCAGAGTAAAAGATAAGATAAGCAATTGCATCTTAGATACGTTCGAAAATAAGCTTCAAGTGAAGTGCGTAGTAGCAAAATGCGAGCAAATCATTCATATTTGTGTCCATTTAAAAACAGAATGTGGCTTATAAGACGTTTTGCAAATTATAGCTATCATCGTCTTTTTCTTCCCTTATTCCTCAAACAATCAAATCTTAAAAAATCACTACATTCATTTCTTTAGTATTAATCTTTTCCAAACTTAATTTTTTTTATTTGTAAAAAACCTAACTAATTTTATCGTAAAAGCACTCTCAGATATGGCATAGGATAATTCTACGTTTGTTTCTGGTTCATTTGTTGGCATTATCGTGCTGTGTATAATTCCTTGAAAGGGTTCACTTTTTATTGACTTTTCTGCACATTTCTAGAGATGCCAGTAAATTGGACAATAGACAATGGAAACCGCGAAGGCGCATACGTTCAGAGAACTGACGACAATATGCTGAAGAAGTTTTGGATGCACGTGCATTCGTAAGGCGATACCCCAAAGCCATGAATAGGACCATGCTTCTGAGCTTCTTAGGTACGCTAATAATAAAGGCAAAACAATAAAAACCAGCAAAGCCTTTATAAATTAAACAGAGTAAGACCGAAGAGGTCGTTAATAACTGAGTTGAAGAACATTCGTTGTTAGAGAGTTGTAGGGAAAAACTTAAGAAGGGAGGAAATACGTAAAGTTGGAAAGACGTAAAAATGCACAGTTCTATGATTTGTGTATTTTTTATTTTTATGACTTATTGTTTATTACTCTTTTTACTTCCACTCAAGTCTTGTAAAATTAAAATTACGTTATAAGACTTTCTGAAAACTTAACTGAAATCTAGTAAAAATCTTATATTAGTTTTATTTTTCAAAAAAAAACATTGTTGATCTGTAATTAACAAATTAAAAAATTCATACTTCGTACTTAATTCATTCACAATAGTTTCTTCATTATTTACTCTTCGTTCATGTTGCTATTTATATATTTGCATAGAGTAAAATTTATTAGTAATAAAAAATATTAAAAAGCCCTATTTTATAAGTTTATTTAAAGGAAATTGTTCATAAAACTGAAATATAAAGTAACATTCATTAAAGCAGTTCCCGTTACAATTAATATCAGTAATTTGCAAGAATAATAATACTATCATCAAATGAAAAAAGTAATACTTTCGATGCAGCCAAACATAAAGCAATGCGATATATCTACTTATTAAGCGTACAAATTAATTTGATGCTCTTCATACAACTTCAACCTTTATGGACCCAAAGCGAAATTTTACAAAATCATCGAAATATTTATTATTATTTTTGAAGCCATTACACCATTTATTTATTTCGGGCAAAAAAATGTTCTTTTCTTTCTTCAGGTATAAGATGGAGTTTAGACTTCTGTTATAGGCGGAGTTTAGGTTTAGAGTGTCTATAGATTGATAGGATGCGGCTTTATTTTCACATATATCATTTCAGAGATTAATCGTTTGAATTATTGTGGTTCGTGGTTTAATATGGATGCATTATCAAAGTCAAAGTTGTGATCTGCTTTATGGTGGTGCAGAGCTACAACTGTTGAATTGTTCTGTAAACTATGTACGTGCTCTTTGATATGGAGTGAGAATTTTCTTTTAGCCTGGCCAGTGTAACTACTATTGCAATCTATGCATTGGATTTTGTATATAATGTTCTTGGTATTGGATTTGTCTTTATGGTTTTTACCAAATCTGGTAATATTATTGAGTTCGTTGTTGGGAATAAAAACAAATTTGAAGTTAAATTTCCGGAATAAGCTGTTGATTCTGTGTATAAAGTTACTGATAAACGGGATCAGGATAAATCGGTTGCCAGAATCTCGAATGATTTCTTTATGAAGTGTGGGGTGGAGGATTTTTTTAGCACGGTTGTTTATGGTAAAGTTAATGAGTCATGTGGAGTAATTATTATTTCTCAGAATATGTCTGATAAAATCCAGATTCTTACTATGAAATTCGGAATAGATCCGAATATCAGATAGCAAAATGGTTCTATCCATGAATGAACTGATCACTCCTATTTCTTGAGAAGCGTTATGGCGTGAGGAAAAGTCTAAGTAAAGACCTGAAAAGGTTGGTTTATGGTACCAATCGAAACACAAAGCATTGTTATTTTTGCGTATAATTGTTACTTCAAGAAAGTTAATTTTCGCATCTGTCTCTATTTCCGTGGTGAATTGTATTTTGGGGTGGTGTGAGCTGAAAAATTCAAGAGTGGAGGATATGGAATTATTGGGAATATGGGTGACGATATCGTCTACGTAACGGAAATAGAATGCTGGCTAGAATGAAAGTTTTTTGAGGATTGCTGTCTCTAAATCATTCATAACGATATCGTCTAAAATCGGGACATCGATTAATTTTTAAGATGATACATATTAAAATAGAGCCGCATCCTATCTATCTACGAACAGATACTTTAAACTTAAACTCTATAACAGTCTTAGTAATAACTTAAGCTGAACCGTTTATTTTGAAAGTGAGCTAAGTCAATTTATATTCAAATCGAGATATTTAAGAGTTTGCGTTTCGATGAAATTAAAAATATATTTGTAGAATATTAATGTGTTACACCGTTTATATGTATCTAAAGGAGTTAAACTTATAATTCCTATTAAAATAATAGCAATTATTAAACGGATAATATGTGTTTTCTTGCTACAAATGGAATTAATCCACTTTCAAAATTAATAATTAGATTTGTTATAGAATTTGCAAAAGCCGAAGTTCATTTCTCATAAAAATGCTTAAAATGCTTCAAATTGAATAAACGATTCTCAATTTCTTTTATATTTCTTCACTACACTTCAAAAACACAATTTCAAGATAACACGCACATTCAGAACATCTAACTATATGAGTTATATAACCAGTCACCGCTCATCCACATTTTGTGTATGCAAGAGAAGTTTGAAGGAGTCCTAGTGCTTTGGGGGTATATTGTATATCGCAATAAGTCCATTATTTTCGGATGTTTTTAAGGAGTAAGGTCACTCCAGAATTTTCAAAAAAACGTTCTTTTTTGTTAATATGTTGCCTTAAGTCTTTGGCTCGGTAGAGAGCGCTTGAATTTAGACCTTTGCAATCATCTTTCCTATTGAGAATCATTTATTTTCGAGGTTCTACAAAGTATATAATGCATCGATCACGTTCATCAAAAAATAGGAACACGGCTAAGAAATTTGAAAAATGAAATAAAAGGTCTTGATAGGAAAGGGAAATTGACGAGTAAGCTCATTGATGAGCTTTTAATGTACTACGGCTTAGCCATCCGCAGGAATCAAAATTCAATGGAAAGGATGAAAAATCAAATTTGGGCAACGTTGTAGCACAAACTGGCGACAAATAAAAACCCACAACATGACAAATGCCCGTCCGGTGAAAGGTCGTGGTTTTTGCGCCAAAAGGCAAAAGCCACCAATAGTTTAAATAATTGTTCACACAAGGAAGCTCTTCCACAAATAGTTTTTGACGCCATCATGTCCATCTACGAAGAGTTGAGTAGTGATGACCTTCTTACACGGTGTTGAGGTGGTTTTACACAAAACAGCAATGAAAGCTTCAATATTACAGTTTGGTCAATAGCCCTAAAATCAACATCAAGTGGGAAAACTGCCCCGAATTTTGCAAGAAATCTTGTTGTGTGCATCTTCAATGATGGAATAAGCAGTATCATGAAAATTGTGGCAGTTTTAGGCATGATTGTAGCGCTGAATTGTTATAACTTCTGCTTTAAGGCGGGCGGCCGCCGCATCGAGTTATCCAAGCGATCGCTGACTGAAGCTGCAAGAACATCTCGGTTGGCTGTGGAATCAGGCAGGAAGGATGAACAAGAGAAAAATATCAATTTGGAAGACCAATTGTATGGTGCATGCATTGCAGATTAAAGGTATGATAACATTTTCTGCTATAGAATGTTACTTAAAACTTTGAGCGGGTTTTTCTCGCAAGTATATTTTTCAAATTGGGCGAAAAGATAACTCGTACAAATCTTCATCGATTCTCTTGAAATTTTGAGGGTGACTTGCGAGATACATTATCTATCAAACATCGTACAGATCTTGCGATAAGTTGAAAACTTTCTTCTATATAAACAGTTTTTCGATGAAATTTGTAGGTGAAAATGAACTTGATGAAATAAAATGAAAATGAACTAGGTGAAATGAACGAGGTGCCTTGCAATCTTCGGTTCTAAAGCCACCATTTTAAAATAAAAACAAATAAGAAACATTTTTTCTTACATTTAAATACATGTTTAACAAAGTACATTAACTGAATTTTCCAACTTTTATTATACTCTTGAAAAAAATTCCCAAATTAGCCCTGGTTTCTGTGACCTGGAGTGGCCTTATCCCTTAATAATGGGTTGGACTTAAGCCACTACTAAAGTAATATTTTTAATTATTGAAGTAACTACGAATTTTTATGTGTCCAGAGTTAAAATAATTTTCGATCATTTCTAAATAATCTAATTTTCCGCTTTTTTTAATACCCGCCTCCTTTCTTCCGAGCGATTCCAGTTTTTGCAGTTTCCTCTCTTGTACACAATAGTCTTGGGTGATGATGTTCAAAATTACACATTAACAGTCTTTTCATGACCTAATGACCAAGACTCATGTCACGTCATTTTCGATTTTACACCCAAAGAAAAATAAAAACTTGAAATAATCGATTAGCATTGGTGTATAAGTCACAAGTTTGAAACAAATAAACGTCACTCTCAATTTTAATACTCACAAATGTTAGGTTGTCCCAAAAGTTTATTCCGTTCTCTACATAAATAATAGGTGCACAACATATTTGTTTCGTATTATTTCATCGAATTATGCGTACAACTAGAAGACTGAAGAATAAAGATTACAACATTTGACAGATTAGGTTTCACGTTTGTATAAATATTGCTAAATAAAGCAGCAGCGTGCAGATAGTGGAAGACACTTTTCGGGCAACCTAATTTAATAATCATGTTTCTTCATTAATGGTAACTTGCAATCCAGAAATCAAGACGGGTACCTACCATTTTAAACTTCTTACTGCTTATGCTTACATCTACATTTTATTATTCACATCTGTAACCATACTTTTAAACCACAAACAGATCAATATCAATAATATCTCGCGTAAATAGTAAATTTAAAATCATACAATATAAATAAGTCTTACAATACAAATCTCAGTGCTCTATGTCTGGTCGCTTAGTTTTGTCTACTCAGCACTTCAGCACACACTATTACACTGTACTTTTTTTACACTTTACTTTATACTTTTTTTTATCTAATTTATCGTACCTAATCTCTGATGATCATTTTTTCCAAAATTCAGAAAAATCCGATCACTTGTAAATAGTTTCATGGTTAACCGTAAACCCCACTTTAAACGACTATCCCATAATTCTGTACCTCTCTGATAAATCATCGAGAGAACAAATCCTAAAGTATCTCCAACCACATATCTCCAAATTACAACCGCAAAAAGCCAATATACCGTACCCACTTCCCGATGATCACTTTCTTCTAAACGAGCGAGTATCCGTTTACGTATGAATCGTAGCACAGGTTAAACAAGGGTTAGAGCGCACACGCTTTGCCTCAATCTCGCATCCCTCCCACCAATCGTTGGAAGAATAAATCCTCGGATCGCCCCGATCGCGTATTTCTCGATTACAACTACGAAAACGGGGAGAAGGTGGGGTGCGCGTGCATTTATCGCCGAGCGATACAACTCGCGCTCTCGGAGAAGGAGGAACGAGGGCTCGCTCCCATTAATATCCAGTTGAGTGTGAAGCGGAACTTTTCTTCTTTGCTGGTAATAGCACGACGCGCCGTGTATAAGCGCCTCTGAAAGGCCTCCTTTCCCGCTGACGTTCCGTAAAGCTTCCCTGGAACGGGGCTGAAAACTGGAACACGTCCGAAATTAAGAAGTTTTCATCCACCTCCCTCCCTCCCTCCCCGCCGCCTTCTTCTTCAAGCCGGTCTTCCTCGAATAACCACCGATTCGAGAGTTCACCGCAGGTCGTGCGGCTTCGTCCGGCGACGAAAAGTTGGCGAATTCGAGCTTGGCTTCGTGTTGGAAATCGTCGTTGCACGGTTGAAGGTGTCCGTCGGGACGGGCGTGGGGCGGAGAGGGGAGGGTCGCATGCCCGAATTAATCCTCTTCGAGCGCGTGGAACCCCGTCGTGCATGAATTATCGATCGCCATGGCCATGGTACATTTACTTTCCGATGATAATTAATAATCCATCCAAGCGCGCCAGGGCCAACCTACAAAGGACCACATTACACACGAGATGGAATACGGCCGTGCACTGACTTCGCCGATCTCGTCTGTACGGAGAGTCGTATCTGTGGCTTTGCATGTCGTTAATCATTTTTTAAGGGTTTCGAGGCAAGTGTCCGGCACGTTTGCTATTGTAAGCGTTGTTAATCGTGCGATTATCGTTGCGCAGCAATGTTTCATTTTAGAGCGACGTGCTTCTCCGCGAAGACTTCGACAGAGCGGGTGAGAGAATGTTTGTACATCTTTAGTGTAGGTGTGCTCGAGATTTGCGCATAATCGATTTTAATTGTTACGGAGTACATATTTGTGAAGAATATGAGAAATGTACGGCACATGGATTATTGTACAGAATAAGAAACAAAGTATGTTATCCACAAACTTTGATTGCGAGTGAGGAGAGAAGTACAGCAATGAGTAATATTTATTTATTATAAAAACATGAAAATAAATAAGTTTTCACCTTTAAAAGATTGGTCTTTTCAATTTCCTAATAGTCCTTATCGGTAAATATACTTTGGTGGGAAAGATATTGGTGCGGGGGGTGTAGACAGATGCAGGAAGGAAAAGGGAAGAATAGAAAGGAGAGAAGATGTGAACTAAGCGAGAGAAAAGGAAAGCCCAAAAAACGATGAGAGTGTAAGTTAGAAATGTAAGTCATGCGTAGGTTAGGTTAAGATTAGAGTAAGGTGAGAGTAAGCAGTAAGTTAAACTGAGTAAGAAGGGAATGTAAACGACTGTCACCCTGAGGGTAAGGTTTTGAACAAATGGGCATACGTACACACATCTACACATACCTATACCAATACTTATTATATTAGTCATGTGCCTTGATAAACAACCCCGCTTGTCCTTCAGATCTAATCGCATCAATTCGGCCTCTTATTTATTACGCTTAGCTTTTCGATGTAGGTGTATAAAACTATGTACATTTTGTACCCATGTAACATGTTACATGGACACACGCATGCACACAACAAAACTTTATCGGATAAAAGTTTGATGTACTATGCTTTTATTTTTATTATTAATTAAAAAAATTAATTAAATTTTTATGTGTTTTATTCAATTAAAATTTAATTAAACAAAAAATTATGTATTGTGCAAAAACCTGCTCTGCTTAGAAAAGTGCATGAATGAATGAACGTTTATATTATACGAGCAACCTATAAGGAGTCATCTGTTATTACGAACTGAAACAAGATTACGAAATTTGGTTCCTTGAATGATGAGCTGATTTTCTCGCTGTAGAGGCGCTGGAGCACTGCTACTCTAAATTATCAGATATCAGAACAGCTATGGCTCGCCAAGTAATTTTGGAACGTTATTAACTACATTGCGGTGTATAAATTTCGGCCAAACGCAGACTCGTTAAAGTTCCAAACTTGTTCCAGTTTATTGGTGCGGTATCGATTGAAATATTCGGCAGTGCAAATGTCGTGAATTATGAATAACGTTTATATTAGCACAGCTTGCATGCACTATGGTTATATCAGGTGTATATATGCATATATATGGGATACACTTAATACTATGAATTTAATACGATGAATGTATGAAATTCTAAGATATATATTTTTATTTGCTTTTTTGGTACATAAGGAACAAATGTTTATCGTTATTTTTATTTTACCTTTATTAAGATGATAAAAGAGCTCCCATTACATAGGTCAATTTGTAACTCAGTTGATTGAATTTTTTTATTGCGTGTTATAAAATTGGTGAATTAATATAATGTATGGTTTATAACCGTGCAAAATATTAGGAATATACAATATTAGGACCTTGAATAAGTTCTTGCCGTTTTATCCGTATGACACTCAGTCTCTTTGCTCTTAAATCATTCCTAATGCTTTCAAACGTTTTGAAACTATTGTGTCATCTACTCGTAATGATTTTACAAGTTCAAGTAGAGTGTGACATGGGTTTTCATTAAGTAGTTCATCCAATTCTTTGTTTTGAAACTTTTTCGGTGCGCCAGAGCGTTCTTTATCTCCGAGATCAAAATGATTATTTTTGAAGCGTCGAAACCAGTCTCTGCATATCTTTTCCGACAGAGCATGCTCACCGTAAGACTCAACAAGAATTCTGTGTGCTTCAGCAGCAGATTCCTTTTGAATAAAATGGTGCAATAAAATTTCCCGCAAATATTCTTTACTTGGCACAAAACTCTACATTTTTAGAACTAAAAAAAAACGTTGTTTACACTATGATGAAGTAACATACACTGAGGTTTAATCTTGCCGTGTTTCTTTGTAGATGCGTTCCCTTCTGAAATTACATGCACATAGTTCTGGTAATACCATTTATTAGAAAACTGCTAGAATTTATTCAAGGTCCAAATATTTTTTATTAAGCTAGGAATACGCTTTTATTTAGTTTATTTAAGATATGACTTTATGTAAAATATAATATTATTACATTTTGTGTGTACTTTTACAGTGGATTTGAATATTTGCTTTTAATTATAAGTCTGTGGTACTATTTTTTCAAAGTTTCTTGAATAATTAATCACAGACCATAAACTTTTTTTAACCGATATTTTTTTGAGATTTCCATGGTGTAATCACACATTGATTTTGCTTTCCGCGTCATCTTATGTCCTCAAAGTAAAAGACAAATTTGATTATGAGGGAGAAATCATACACCGATTGATGACTAGTTTTTTAATTAACAATAATCCATAAATGTATAATTAATAATCTATATCAAGTACAATAAAGCTGACAATATTACTATAATACATATACTAACGGATCGTGACTTTGAACTCTCCGTGGAATAATACAAATATTTTAATAATTATTCCTATTAAAATTTTACGTACTTGCGTAACTTCAAAATTTTTTAAAAGACATTACTTTTATAGAATCCGCGAGAATACGTGCGTTCCAATAACTGATAGTAGGTACATAAGGAAGTACTGGACGTACGTACACTCGTAAATCGAAAGTCTTACCTAGAGCGATAATTTTGGAAAGAGATCGTGCTGTTACTCGCTACTTTTGCGGAGCCTGCAAACACTTTTGAAGAATTGCTCCACTTAACTCAGAAACGGAGGAAGCTGTAAAATGCATACGACTGAACACAAAAAACAAACTAATCAGTATAGGAACAGTACGGGGCTTGTAACCGATCGGTTACACATCGGTTACCACAAATTCTGCTTAAGCAACCGCGTTTGTAAGGGGAGTTTGTAGTAATTTATTCGCCCACCAATGAGGGACACCTGTCGCATAGATAGGTGTGACGATCGGCGGAGGGTGGTCTATCTTCACTCGCGGTACGAATAGGAATTAGATATGACGTTAGAAAGAAGTTAAATTTGTGAGAAACGTTCTTGAGGAGGCTGTGAGACCTATTTTCTTGTTCCGACCTCAGAAGAAGTATTTTCGTCGTAACCGAACAAGTAAAATAAACAAAATATTACAATCATAAATCCTTAAGGCTCATAATATTGCACGATCCAGCCGAGAACCGATACTCATCACCGTACACTGTCCGCGCTCTAATCTTAGTTCTAATAGCATTAACTTTCTTTTTTCTTGTATATAACAGCGAATCATTTCTCATATTCGGAGAATAATTTGATTAATACTTCCTCATTTATTTATATATTGTTTATTATTATATATCTTTCATTTATATTTATTGATCTATTTATTCATTTATTTCAATTTACTTAAATCCTTTTAAATAAAAATATAAAGAAAAGGAAATAACGGTCTCAGGCTAATGCAGGAAGGCATACATTAGTACAGAGTTGTAATTATTGAGAATTATCAGAGTATCGTGGCGGGCGGAATTGTAAAGCTGTTGAAATGTGTAATTTAACCGAGTAGTGTTGTGTTTATTACCTAATGCATTAATTACCTAATGGCCGCTTTTAGCTGCTACACATTCTAGTTTCGAAACACCAATATACAGGGTGAGGCGTTTAAATTTAATTTAAAAAAAAATGTTTCAAATAAAAAGTTTAAGTCATGGAGGGGCTGATGCAATATTCATATCCGCTTTAGATTCGCATTGTTTTCAAGGTCATTTTAAGGTGAAATTGGTTTTTTCAAATGAACATATAGATTTTTAATTACAAATTCTTAATCTACAACCTAAAACAAATAACTTTTGCTCGAAACGATTTTTCTGTTTATCACTACTTTTGACAATATTGGATTTTTAAACAAAAAATACACAATGTTCTTTCAGCTTAGAAAATTATTTTATTACTGACAAATAAAATTAATGTTTACTTAAAGCAGTATCAATAAACAAGTAATCTAAATGAATAATTAAATAATAGCTAAATATTGAAACGGGAAAAACAATTAGATGAAACTTACAGGAAATTTAATGCTGCGCGTACACAACCTGTTCATATCAACGCGCAGGGATACACCAGTTTTTTACTGTCTTTTCTTTGAAATAAGACTATACATTCTCTCGCATGCAATGCAAATAACATTAGTTGTTAATCGGTTGTCAATCATGGCATACACTTCAGCTGAGAAAATTGACATGATCCTCATTTATGGCGAATCCAGGCAAAATTGTAATGCAAGCAATAGCATTGTATAATATATTGGGAGGTTCCCCAAAGAGCCTCGACAATCATTAGTCGAGAAGTACATTTCCTCGTGTAATTTCGCAGTTCATAGAAAGTGGGAGTGCCAAAGTGGGAAATATTTTATTTGTCAGTAACAAAATGATTTTCTTCGCTAAAACGTATATTGTGTATTTTTTCTTAAAAATTAAATACTGTAAAAAGTAGTGAATAAGAGAAAAATTGTTTCAAACAAAAGTTATTTGTTTTAGATCGCAGATTACGAATTTGTAATGAAAAATCTATGCTTCTATATGGAAAAAAAAAACAAGTTTACCTTGAAATGACTGAAAACATAATGCGAATCTAAAGCGGATATAATTGCTGCATCAGACCCTCCATGACTTAAACTATTTATTTGAAACATTTTTTTCTCAGGGATTCAGATTTTCTCCTGAGATACGATATATTTCCACCCTATATGCGACGCAATCTTCGCGTAACAATTCCATGTGATAGCATAGATATACGCTTTTCGTATATACTGATGGATGAGAAAGTGTATATCCACTTTCACAGTAAACAGGTTATCATCACTATGCAAACGAGTAGAAATAATTTGATTGTAATTGTCAAGGTCACATCCACAAGGTATCATTTTTAGATTTCATCACATTCATATGTACGGACTCGAATTTCCGGAATGCTATTTAAGGAATCTACCATACCCCACGTTTTATTGTTACCACATACTGCGGATCTATCGACGTTTACGTTAATACTTGGAAATTCCTCACTAACCTCGCGCAATCTCACTCGTTCTGAACTGTTTTTGTCACGCGATTGGTATACAAATTGGTATACATGACCGGCCGGCCAAATAATATGCTGAAATTAAAAATACACGGAGCAGAGGTGTGTGTTTATCATTACTACTCTATAATACTTATTTGAAATAATTCGAAAGTTGCATAAGATGCAACGTATTGGTGTTACATTCTTTATTTTTTCCATTTCTGCAACGGCCTTCATTTTTAGTATTCCTTATATATTTTGTAGTTTTGCTTGTCTATTATGTAAAAAGAGAACGATGCCCACATATTTCTTGTCTAAACTTACAAACAAGGATAGAATATAATGCAGGATTGGCACTTGTACCATGCGATTAACATATAATATGTCAAAGCTAAGTGCAAACCTAAATAATGCACTAATCAATTCATTTCCCACAATAAGCTACTTAGAGAAACAATCTTTTTATTGAGTATGTAACTTTTGTAGTAGTCAGTAAAACATTTAGTTAGAACAACCAAAACTAAAAGTTCCATTCCTAAGGTAGAAATAAATAAAAAGAAGCGTCCCAAAGAAGGGACGATGGTAAATAATGGGTTAAGCCCACACCAATTTGTCGGCCCGACTGGCTGATCAACCAGATTGGTCAGGAAGCCACACACTAGCGAACTCCTGATCGATCTATCAGTAGGTAGCCAACGTTCAAATTTGCACATTGGAGCAAACAGAGCTTCTTCAGATGAAATATGAGTCTGTTTTCGTGAATACATGGAAAAAGCAGGAATAACGTTAATAGCATTATTTCCCGACAAATATATGCGCGGAAAGGAGGGCAAAATGTGGGCCAAAAAATGGTTGCTTGGACAAAAAAAATGTACTCTTGATAAGCCCTTGATAATCTGTAGTAAATTTAATTTTTTTCATCTAAAATGTTTTTTAATCTTTAGCGGTCATAAATCATTTCTGACTTGATAACAGTACTACTTTGCTGCGCTCATATGACAAACGTGAGGTGACAAAACGGTTCACGTCGATATTCGTCGTCAGTGGAAAGAGCGAACTATTGTTTTGTCAGTTGAACATTAGCAACAGAGGGATTCACATGTCCAGTAATGTAACAGTGCCTTTTTTCAACCAAATTTTAAAATTTGCCCAAAAAAATAAATTTTTAAAATTGTATGAGTTTGGATTTTGATAGTAACAGTGTATTTCTTGAAGACCATTTTGAAAGTGATTTTGATTCTAGTTATGAAATTAGCTGTGATGTTTTATTCATTCTTAAAAAAAGAAAAGTTGTTATGCTTGTATAATTTTCAAGTGAAGAAGGAAATGAGATAGAAGAAGAAAATGCTGAATAAGTCAGGTGATTCGATTCAAATCGACAGTGATGGTGATGATGAAAATCTACTTAGTACGATTTCGATTTCTTGATAATTTCGGATTTTACCTAGGGGACACTAACGGAGACATTACAGTACTTAGAGCCTTATTAAGGGGTGGGGGTGTAAGCATAGCAACTTCACAGAATGGCAGGTTTCCGGGAAGAGAAATTAATGTAAAAAGAATACTAACATTAGGTTTATGGACATTTCCAATTTACGCATAACTACGGATACGTGTCAGTTTTACTCCTAAACAGAACCGTACATTTTCTTTAAAAGCAGCCAATTTCATTTTTAAAAATAACACCAATGTACATTATTAACACATTAAGGACCGCTCACGAGTTTTCTTGTGTTGCGCGTTCTGTTTGTTACGGATGGATCACAAAATAACCCGTGTTTTCTACACACTGTCTTTAGATGTCACCTATTTTGATACGTTGTACGTACTTTGTGCATTTAAGTATTTACATCAGGTGATATGAAACAGAATCAACCTGTTTGCACTGCTAAAAATGAAAAAAAAAATGTTCTACAAGATCCTGCAGAGTTTGTGCCGCCCATGGAAAACGGAGCGAATCAAGATATGTATGTAAATTTTGTATGGTTCCTCTTCATAGAGAAAAATGTTTTACGCGATATCATACTGTAAAAAATTACTCGAAACTTCGATGAAATTTATTTTGAAATAACATTTTAATAATTATTAAATTCTATAAAAATAATTATTGTAAAACAATTTTTTTTAATAATACCTATAGTGCATCCTATTTTACAATTTCTCAAAGTTTCATTAAAATTTCTTCATAAATAACAAGGTTATGATGATTTTAGAACGTATAAGTTTGTCCAAAAACGTGTGGTCCCAAACGTGCCTCATAGATTTTTTTGCGGTCCTTAATGTGTTAACATGCTTTTCTTTTTCTAATTCATTTTCGACACCAACTATTAAAGTTATTTGGCATAGGACTTACTGCTTAACCTGTTAGATATGACACGCCAATACAGTGGCTTACTCTAGTAGTTCATTCGCTCATTGTTTCAATTAAATAGTTGTCTTCATATGCATTGCTTCAAATTTCTTTAGTCTTCACACCGATTTACAACAGTGTTAACAGTATATAGACAGAATATACGGTCTTTGTTTTTAATACGCCAGTGTCAGGTATGAATTGTTGCTTTTCACTTAAATATATATACCCCTTGCTCTTTTTAACACGCCTTTTTAATATATTATAATTTAATTATAATTTTATCATCGAATACTTCATTCCAATGTACTCGTTTGAGAACGGCATTGTTCGTAGACATTGCAGTGTCGTATCGTTTAAAAAAAATAATTTTTTTACTCTTATCATAGTTCGCGTCAGACTCTGCTATCCAGGGAAACAACCTCGCGCAGAATTCAGCAGTACCTAAAAGGTTAAGATGATGGGTTCCGACCCACCAGAACTACAGTATATATATTGCATGTAAAAACCATCATCTCTATCCACTACACCACCTTAGCTCTTTCATTATTAACATATAAATGAAACTGTACGATATTATACAGGATATCCCACGCAACTGGAACAGGCTGTACCTCCTAAACGGTTGGGAATTGAAGAAGATGCTATAAATAAAAGTTAAATGGTATCAGACGGTGCATAATATTCAACTAATTTTACGCGCTTTTGTGCATCGTTGCGTTAGAAAAATGCAACTACACTTTTTCTTTTAATTGGAAACCTACATATTTTTCTACACGTGCCGATGTAGTTTCTTGGGCTGTACATAAAAGTGCTTCACATACTTATTGTCACGAACTATCGTCGTTACCGCTCTTTATATTATTCTGAGGTAATGGAATTTGTGGTTTTGGGTCAAACGTGTCTACGTGGCACTCCCCTGGGATGAGGCTAATCGACTAGTGGTTTTGGGCGAATTTTGGAGGTTACCACGTTCCCTGCCGCGCGGGGCGTATACGATTCGCGCTGAATTTTTCATTAAGGTTATTTAGAATGTTCATTGCAAAACGAAAAGTTAAAAAGGGAATTGTTTCTTATCAATTATAAAAATTATAAGGCATACGTTAGAAGCATATGATAATAGCGTGACGAGACAAAAATAATGAAAAATCTGACCGGCACGGAACATGTTAAGGATGTCAACGAAATCCTCTTTCACAATAAATGTTTTTATTGGTTTTTCTAACCCAAGATATAATTATTTAAATTCGAGTTCCTGTCCACCGCAAAATTTTCGTTTAATGCACCTACTCGACAAACTGCCCCTTCATCTATTCGGTTCTCTGATACGCAGACGGGAGCACCTCGGTTCTTCCGGAAATGATTTTCGAACCAGAACGAATCGGGGACTTCATCGACTTCTCCGATACGCAGACGAGTGTGCATCAGATCGTCCAGAAATATCTTAATATCCTATGACTCGATATAGAAAAACTCGATTAAGAGTGTTACACGTATTGATCTTACTGAGATGTGGTCCTACATGTGCCCTCATCGGACCGGAGCTTAGTTTTTATTTATTGGTGGTTTTAGAGTTATCAATATTAATAATGAATCAAAATGATTCAAGGTTCTAAGAATTTCTCCCTTTTTTCTGTCATGGTTGCAATGTTATTGAGGCCACGGACATACGGATGTTTAATTGCAATAAATCTCTATCTTTGCTTTACTTCTCGATTTTCCTTTTGTCGTTGGTATGGGAACAGTCCTGATCATATTATGCCCTAAACTTATTTGTTAGGAAGTTATCAGAGCTAAAAATTGTCTTCATTATTTCGGTTTCTCAGCAAGTATTCCGGAGTACTTGAAAACGAAGCGTGCCAAAACCGATTGTTGAAGATGAAGGTACTAGGTTGTTTAATAAGATCGCGGAGGGCTGTCTTTTCGTGAACAGTAGAACTAAAATGCGGACGCTGTTTTAATATTACATGTTTCACAGGAAACTCAATCAAAATTTCAATATTTTCTTGCAATATTTTATATAATGTTTTGGGTTTCAAAAAGCTGTGTACAAAGTGGATGCCCCGCACAACAAGAGTACATTCAAATACGATTTTGGTAGTAACATTTGGAGTATTTTTTTAACTTTTAAAGCCTTTTTAGTTTTAAGTCTTTCATTTTTAAAGTCATTTTCACAACAATAAATTCGTTTTTGATTTCCATTCCGCGGACTTATTGAACAAGCCAATAGTCTGATAAAAGTGCTGGCAAACGTTGAATATCCTAGGGACAAAGTCCGAAGAATGTCGATATTTTTTACAGCGCATTCAGGAAAATGAAAACTTTGTACTTCAAATTCTCTGGACAGACAAGGCAACTTTCACTGTGGGATATTCGTTCGACATGACGAATATACATAGTCCGTTGAAAATCCACGCCACGGGGAAAACACTAACAATCAAATATGGTACAGCGAAAATGTTTGGCGCGGAATTTTTCACAAATGGATTATTCGTCTCCATTTTCCTAACGGAACATTGGCCGATCAAAAGTACCTAAACTTTCTGGAATCAAACGTATCAGTTCTCTTACGCAATACAAAGAATCCTCTAAGTAAAAAGCAAAATATGAGGTACTTTCAACAAGACAGTGTCCCAGCACACAATTCACAAATAGTTGCCAAACATTTAAATAAAACTTATGGAGTGAAATGGATTGATGCACGTGGGTCAATCTTATGGCCGTAGGATCATCGTACATGACACCCCTCCACTTCTTTTTATGAAGATCTCTTAAAGATAGAGTGCATTCACATCCGATTACTAATCTTGAGAAACTTCAATAACACATTCAGCAAGAAATATAGAAAATTAAGGGAAGGGACATGAGGAATATGTTGCGGGACGTCGAGAAGCAGATGCAAAAGTGCTTGAACTGCAATGGAGGACTCTTAAAATACTCATAACGTTGGTATGTACTCCGGAACACTTGTCGGAAGACCGAAATAATTCAGAGAAACTTTAGCTTCGAAAACTTCCTAACGAATACGTTTTGGGCATAAATATATTATAATTCTTATGTAGAGCATAAGAAACTACCATTGACTGGCGTAGTTAAAAATATAGATTTCCAATTAAAAAAAAAAGGGCAGTTACATTTTTCTGATGCACCGATGAACAAAAGTGCATAAAGTGACGTGATGCTCCTGTACTTCTTGTTCAGTAAATCGTATTATATTGTAAATAAAGTCGGGGCCTTGACGAGCAATAATCTTTTGCTAGGTTTGTAGGAAAGTAAAAGCACGATTTGAGTTCGTGCAACATTTCGGCTCACGTGCGAACCCTCTTCAGGTATATTATATAAGCTAAATTATACAAGTAAAAATACAATGGAAACAGTAAATAATAAGTACAATTTAGTAATAAATGTTGAATAATAAAGGTTTAGATATATATAAAATTATGTGGACTAGGCTAAGATACCAAGCTCAAGAAACTGAGGTAAAGATTGTATAATATGGTACTATTGCATATATTCGAATCATCGTTATAATAGAAGTGCTATCAGCTAAGCAGAAGCTATCAATCAGTTTATGATTTAAACGTGTGGATACGAATGTAGTTATTCATATGCAAAAGTGCCATACTATGGAACTTGAGGGCTTAAAACATGACAGGCACACACCTTGACATATTGGTTTGAAAATTTACTGTTAATGGAAAATATGATCGTTACATATTTAGTGAGTATTATCCCAATGAGCGTAATGATTCTTTGAAACATTTTCTATTAAAAAACTGCCAGTAATGACCCATTTTTTGGTTTCATAGGTGTGAGTTAAAATATAAGAGACTCAGGTCTATATCGTCACGGGGTCATGAAAGAATTGTTAATAGGTCAATTGTTGGTTAATAGGTTATCTGAAAAACAGAAGATCTAGAAACGGCATCCTATTGAAGGTGAGAGGGGGGATGCAAAGAAACAGGGGGGAAAACAAATTGTGGAGAAGTGGTCGAAAAGTGTATTGAAAGAAATGATTTTAAATTATCTAAAAGACTATTGTAGGCAGAGTTGAGATTTATGGTGTCTGCATCTAAATTTATCGGTTGCTCTTCTATCCTGGTATGTAGCATTTCTGTGATTAGCCTTTGAAATATTGTGGTTCGTAGTCAAGGATGGAAGCATTAGCAAAATCAAAATTGTAATCAGGTTCATGGTGATGCAAAGCAACGATTGTAGAATTGTTCTATAAACTATGAAAGTGCTCTTTGATACGAGTAGAACATTTCCTTTTTGTCTGGACTATACAGGGTGTTTCTAGTAACTGGAACAACCCATAACTGTTAACCCATAACAAACAATTCTGGAAATGTTTGCACTGTTCCAGAAGCTCCATCGTTCTATAACAGTCTCAGTTACATGCGCCTTACAGACACAAACCTGCGATCAAATAGGAATCACACGCCGCGGAAATTTGGAAATTCGCTCTAAGAGCGGCGATCTGTGATATCGGGGAGAGGAAAGGAAAGAGCGGACGGTGCGGTTTAGCCAGAAAGGAATTAATCGGTGTCGAGGAGCGGAAAAGAGAGAACAGGGTGTGTGAGAAGGCGATACGAGCGATCAGGAGTAAAAAAAACGAGAACATTACGTAACCGGGGAGCGACCCCTGTCATCAAGGACCTCAGAGGTTCGCCCTCGTCCGTACCGGAGTACGTAAGTGCACATGAACTTTGCGAGCTGCAAATTCGTCTTGGAATTGAGGCACCGTTTACAAACTGCTCCGATCTGTAACCGACGACTGCCACCGAGTCGGTCGCTATAATTAAAATAGCGTATCGTTCGCCTACGCCGTATTCGGTATCTGCCGCCGCAATATTTATTATTATATATTTGCGTTGGTCAAATAAAGAGAATATTTGTTTTGTTACGGAGACGGCTTTATATGTTCGTTAAAATTTTCGCTACTTCGTTAAGCCTTTAATAAAAGCCGCGATACGAACGGAATTGTAACCTTTACTTTGAGAGAGTCGATGCCCTGGCTGGCCACAAAATAATTAATTATTAGAATCTTCCCTTTCTTATTTAAAGTAGAAAAAGTAGGGTTACAGTCCTATGCGTCGACTTTTTTCCTAAGTGTGTTAGTGCATCTGCCAAGTGCAATTACATTGTTTTTTTTTTTTTAATAATAAAACCATTCATTTTTTTTACATAAACGCTTAAGCCATTCTGCAATTAATGTGTATAAGCAACGTCACCGAAAAAACAATGGTTTATGAGATATTTCGCTTTGTTCGAACACTTATAACAGGTATTCAAACGTCTCACCGTTAGCTTTCAAACATTTTCCAATACGTTTCTTGGCGTTTTTCATTAGATTACTGAGTTCTTCAGTAATTATGAGTAAACAGTGACGCTTACTTCTTTCCTTCAAGTCGTCAACAGAAGTCAATGTATGAGTCTTGGCCATCACATTTGCCAGACTTGAATGCCCTTGATTTCTTCCTATGGGGATATTCGAAAAATAAAGTGTACGCGCAACCTTTTGTTTCTGTTGACGACTCGAAGAAGAGAATTAGGCATCATTGTTTACTCGTAACTACTGAACAACTCGATTATTGAGTTTGTATAAGTAGTTTTTGATTACTTGATTTACTATGTGGCTTGGAAAATTTTTATTATGAAGAATGTGTTTCATGAAAGAAATATTTTTGTTGCGAAACTTGAGATCTAATAAAAGTACTGCTCTATAATAAAAGTCCATGCATGATGCCCTTCTGCTGTGAAACATGATAATGGGAGAAAAAATCAATGTACATCCACGAAAAGGTAGGTTTGCGGTACCAATCGAACGAAAGGGAGTTGTCGCTGTTGCGGATAACTGTGATCTCCAGGATATTGATTTGGAGATTTATTTCAGATTCAGATGTGAACTGTAAACGGATGCCGTGCCATAAGACTGATTGACTAGTATTAATACTGCATTGGCGATCATACATTAATGCTTGTCCGTAGGGATAGGTATAGTACACCACATAAAGAACTTTTAGATTAATAGCTAGAACTTTAAATTAATAATAAATAGAATAGATTATAAGACGAAAGAAAATGGACTTGCATATGTATTTGTCTCTTTAAATAGTAAAAAAATCAGCACAAAAGATAAAAGAAATAACACGCTCTGCAAACATAATATTATAATCAACAAAAATCGATCCAGATGCACAACTTCTCGAAAAGGCGAAAGATCGTAATTTTGCAATAAAAAATAGGCAGTTTGAAAATTAGAAATTATTTCTTATATGCATGATGATTTAAAGGGCCGGAAATCATTTCTGTCCACAGCGGAGCAAGAGCTAGATTGGGTCCTGCTTCTACTGTAATGCCGAATTGAAATATTACAGCCACCACCCCCACAGCGTTGCCCCGTCGAGTTTCCTTCTACCGCTATACGCGCTCCGCTGCTGAGAAATTTGATACAGCCCTATATATCACGGGAAAAACTCCTCTGCCTGAATATTGCGAAATCAGCCAGGACCGTCAGAAGCTTGAAAATACAGGGTGTTAAAGAAAGAGGGTCGCGTATTTTCATGGGATACAGTATTTGGTAACAGACGACTAATAAAGCTTCACAAATGCTCGAAAACAGATAGATATATTTCAAGATTTAAGCAATCATTTGTGAACATTTAATATGATTTAAGAAATAATAGCGTACCTTGAAAATAGATAGTGTACATCATATAAAGAAAAAGATCTCTAAAAAATGTAAAGCCTGAAATTAATCTTTGATCAATCCAAAGTTAATTTTCGGTGATACGGATACTGTGAAATTAAATTAATGAAATCAGTGTTATAAATACGATTTATCTTTTAATTTAAGTTCCCTGTTTTTTTTTTTTGTTGAAATATAGTAAACAAAACTGTATCCTATTGATGCATTGCCTATTGCTCGCAATTATTTATCTGTTATTTAAGTGTCGATACCAAGTGGCAAATATGGTAATAATGTTTTATTGAATACCTTGTATAGTGTTGATAAATAATTTTTTAACCCACAAGGTATTTGCTTTAAAATCTCGATTTATTAATTTTTTCTTTCTTCCCTTAACGAATACGATCTCCTCTCAAAATGTATGACTCTCTTTCTAACACCCTGTACAACCCTGAGTACCGTCGGCGTTATTCAATTTCTCTTGTGCCGCCTTCCAGCTCCTCGACTCCATGTGCCGGATTTTAATTCCGCCCGTAACACTACGGCGACGTGCGAAAACCTTGTGAAAAAGTTAAACGATTTAAAACGGTTCGCAGCTTCTATTGTTGGCTTTGGATCGGTTGAAATCCAATTGTCAGAACGACACACACCCCCTTCCCTGTGTCACCGAACGTTTGCGGATTTTGAGAAGTATAATTATACTAAAGTGTATACGGTATTCAGGCTCGATTTTGTTACCAAGAAGTATTACTGGGGTCCATTAAGTATATACTTTTTCATTTCACATTAAAAGAATGATCAAGTCATTGATACTTAAATTTGTTCTATGAAAATAATATTATTATAAGTCGCTCGAAATTTTCTTATTATATCCAAAACATAATTAACGACCTGACATTGATTTGTGGGATTCCAGAAATTTCGGCGGAAATGCAGAGCGCCTTCTGCTGCACGCAGAGTCATTGGGTGAAAGTGAGAGAGAAAGAGTGAATGAACGTATTGAAGTGAGAGAGAAAGAAAACATAAGAGCGTGTGTTTTGTGGAGGACAAGAAGGCGATGTAAAGAAGAAGAGTTTGGATAGAGACGCAATAGCGTGTAAGATGGCAAATATTCTAGCCACAGACGAATCGTTGAGAGGTGCATTCCTTGGACATTAGAGTTATCCAGACGAATTTCCTTGTAGACGTTAAGTGCTCGTTAACACGTTTGTGTTCATTATTATTATATCTTTGTTGGTTTGATGATCCTGTTTACTGTTCTTTTCCATATAAATTTATCACCTCATTATTATTAATATTATTCTCTACAGATTTATTTTATGTCAATACTTGAATATGTAGGTAATTAACAACGCGCATACTTGATTTTATCATGTATATTTATCTATTTTACCTTAACGCTTGAATGCATAATTAATAACACGCATACCGAAATTGAATAAATATTATATTTACATATCATTTAATAACCGCTGACTTTATTTTATAATATGCGACATTTTGTACTGAAGAAACATCCAGTTCCAAATTTTACTAAATGTCTGGTGATTTATGGATTTACAGACTGTAAATGTATTTCTCGCTGTTTTAGGAAAACGACGATTTTTGCTCTACAATGTTTGATTTCCCGAATATTGTCTTTGTACGTTATTCACCTTTTACCAGTCCGATATTCACATATACTATAAATGTATTATGTTATTTTACGAAAAAATGTAAAAAACAAAAATTCGAAAGTATTTTAAACTAAAAAGTGTTCTTTTTCTACTTCTAATGGTTATACACTAAAATATTCAAATACGAAGAAAACATTGGAAAGATGATAAAAACCATTCAAAATAGTGGTTGCCATTATATACACACAGAGTATTGTACAACGAATTCTTCACAATATCTACACAAGGCTACAAAGATCATGACAGCAGACTTCTCGTAAAAGGTTAATAAACATATTTGGCTTTTACCGCACTACTGCAATATGGAGATATTTTCAAATATTAATGTATTACCAAATAATAGTTAACTATATAGCTTCGAACATGATTGAAAATTCGAAATAGTTGTCCTGAAAATGCTTCGTTATATGACACGTGGCATTTACATGCTACTATAATTATTTATTGTTTTCAATGAAATATACTTTGGGAGATGTCGCTCGTGTGTGTCATTTATATAATCGTAGAATCGTATTAATGCATAATCCTTGAAACATGGAATGTCACAACTGATTAGCTTCAACGATTTATAAACCGACAACCTTTGAAAGGTTTTGGTCCACTTTTATTTGAATAATATGTAATCAAATAATTTTTTATTTTGTAACTGAATATATTCGATTTATAAGCGTTTTATAATGGTCTTCAAACTAAATGGTCTTCAAAATAAATACTTAACAATAATTTTAAAGATGGTGCATGAATGAGTTTATCAGAAATGTATTACGTGCTTGGAGAAGCTGTGCTTATAATATCACAGTTTGAGATTTACTGAATAACCGAATCATAAGATGGTTGGCAGATGAAAAGGAAAAATCATTTCTTTGTGGGCTGACATGAAATTGCATAAAAAGATAGTTGGTTATGCTTTATGCAATACCGATAAATTAAAAGATTAAAAAAAGTACATGCAATGCAAAAAATAAAAGACGATTTTCTTTGTATTAGTAAAGTAAAAATGTTAAGATATCCTTTATGACTCGTGGTGACTTCAATGCAATGCTCTATTTACGTATATCATCGTAAGTCAGTTTTTCCAAATTTGTAAGTGATTGTAAATTGAAAAGCTTCACAAAGAATCATTGGCCATCAAATAAACCATTACGTATATCCAATTTTTTATTTTATTTAAGATTATAAGATTACATTGAGTGCGCGTTAATGTCTAGTTAGATCGTCGAGATATAAAATTAATGCCGCTTATAAAAGGTTAAGTTATTACGTCATTCGAATTAGTCGCTATTAAGTTTCACCTCCCCCTACAATTGCCTTTACTCTAAAAATATTATTTGGTTACATATCATTACTACTTTATAATACTTGTTTGAAATAATTCGGACATTTCATAAGATTTTACGGATTGGTGTTACATTCTTTATTTTTTCCACGTCTGCAGGGCGCTTCTTTTTTTAGAATTCTTTAATACTTTTTAGTTTTGTTTTACTATCATGTAAAAAGAGAATGATGCCCACATATTTTTCGTCTAAACTTAAAAACAAGGATAGATTATAAGGCAGAGCTGGCATTTGTACTATGCGATTAGCCTATTACACGCCAAAGCCAAGTGCACACCTAAATAATTCACTAATTAATTCATTTCCTACAGTAAGCTAATTAGAGAAAAAATATTTTTACTGAATTTGTAACTTTTATAGCAATCAGTACAACATTTATCATGATAGTTACAACGATCAAAACTAAATGTTCCACTGCTTAGGTAGAAATAAGTAAACATCATGCGTCCCGAAAAAAGGGCAATGGTAAACAATGGGTTAATACGAAAATGATCAAGTGCAGTGCTCAATTTTCTGAAGAAGGTAGCGGGAATGAGGCAAAACTGGTTGACCCAGTTTCTGTTCAGGCGCCGTTTGCTTGCGAGAAATATATTGGAAAGAGGAGATATTCTCCTCTTTCATCGATCGCCAATTAATCGTTTCTGATTTCCGGGCACGAAACGATTGCAGGGTGACGTAATACGAATTAAACTCTGCCTTTCCACGGCGAACAATAAACGAGAAAGAGTAAATCTCTGTTCAAAACTGCAGAGGGTCATTATGAAAATAGTTCACTCAAATAACCATCTGAACGATGATACTCAAATAAGTACGAATAAGTAAAATGTAATGATACTCAAGTAGATTTAAATATATTAAAGGACCTCTAGAATTTTGTGTGTGCGTGCGTGTGTGCGTGCGTGCGTGCGTGCGTGTGTGTCCTCTAAATTAATTTTAAATGCGCGCACGCATGTGTATGTGTACGTGTGAACGTAACGTTTATCAGTATCAGTGCACAACTTAAACCGTTTCCTAATATTGCGGTGCGCAAAAGTTTTTATCGATATTCAGACTGTGTTTGCATGGGGTAGAGATAATCCGTCATAACAGTGCAGCCTTAGAGGCGGGCGGTCGCGTCGTCCGTCGCGCCGTAACGTATACAAAACACATAGGAGTTTCGAGTGTCCTATGCCCTCGACGCATGAGGGCAGGCGCATGTGTCTGCGTGTGAGAAATGTGTAACTGAGACGCTGTTTGGGGCACTGTAAGAGCAGTAGGGTATGAACAGCCGAGAGTGCAGTTGAAAAGAGCTGTCAAGATTTGCAAGAAATATTTGTTAGATAATTTGGTCGAGCAGTTAAGAAGTACGACGCAGACATTTGGTAAGAAGTACGACGACCAGCTCAATCCTAAATCTCAACTTTCACCGGTTATCAATAGTTCTAATCATAGCATCTAATCATAAAATAAAGTCTTTGTATAAATCCTAATTTTTTTAATAAACTATATTCTTACCAAAAACCATGTTTAATTATGTGTGAATCTTTTCTATTCCTTATTTTCGTAGTGTAAATATGCGAGTTAATCAAGGTTTCTGTAAATAAATACAAATGGATTGAATCGAGTTGTGTAAGCAGTGCTACTCCAGAATAGTGTGAATGTCTTAATAATGATAATAAATTACATGATTACATTCTTCATTGACTCACTTTATCTGATGACAGCCATTACTGATTGTTAAAAGCGGATGAAGTCGATCCTGTATTTTATGGATTTAATGGAATTGTGCTGGTAGAAAGAATGAGTTAATTATTAACGAAAGGTACACGATGGAAATTGTATAGAGGGATAGACGTATCATTTATTTCTCACTTTTACCAGAAGAGCCCTATATTATTCAACGTTTTTCATTACTTCGTTTATCATTTTACCAAAAAACCTCGATCTCAAAACCAATCAATATATTTATATCGAAATTAACTTCTGTCATATCAAAATTCGCCGCGAACAGAACGAGTTAACCCGTCCTCCTTCAATTTCAAGCGTGCTATTACCTGAATATATCTGATTCTTTCTATTTTTGCAAACCGATTTTTTTTCATGGATGACATGATTATCCACAAACACGTTTACGAATACGGTTGCCCTTCTTCGTGATATAAACATATTTTCCACCATAATTTTATTGATAAAGCATCTTAACTCTTCATTATCCGCTTGCTGGATATGTTGTAACAGATAAAGCATGTTCATGGTCTTAGCGAGCAGCTTTTCTAAAGTCTCTTGGTGAATTGAAGAACACAATACAGCGTTTCGACTCTGTTGCGAGTTCTCTTCGGGGATATTACTACAAAGGTTACAATTAAATTTACTAAGTTGTACAATGACAATTGAAAATGATATAGAGATTATTGCCAGAATTAAATATAATTTGAAATAAATTAAAGAGGCGTAGCTAAGAATGAAAACAGTAAGTAATGCAGGTTTGTGCTTTAATATTTGTATTTATATTTAATTATACTTTAACATTCAAACATATCCTGAATGTAAATAACTACCCCAGAAATTTAGTCGACACTTATATTAATAGACGCCTTAAAAAACACAAACACCTCACCATTAGCAAAGAACCCAAGCTACAAGATAATATAAGATTTATTTCTATCCCATTCTACAGAAATATTAGCACCAAACTTATTAAAATATTCAAAAAATATAATTCCAAATCCGCCTTTATACCACAAAATAAACTAAATAAGATAATTACATTAGGCGAAGACCAAAACAACAGAAAGGTTTCAGCAAAATACTGTACAAAATTAAATGCAAAAACTGCAATAGTAGTTATATTGGACGATCAAACCGCAACTCACAACCCACATAAAAAAACATGTATACAGCCTCCAAAAAAATAATGCAGTCGCTGCTCAACACCACCAACAAACTGGCCACGAACTCGATCTCGAAAATACAGTTATACTGGACCGTAAACCCCGCTATTTTAAAAGATTAGTTTCAGAAATGTTGCATATAAAAATAAAAAACAACTTACTGAACCTACAGATAGATACCACAAACCTAAACCCGGCTTATAATAATTAATTAAAGAAACTTTTAAACACCTCTACTGGAATCTGTCTCCACCTGTTTGGCGTACCCTGCAACGACCACGTTTTAAATAGTATAACGTCGGCTGCTTTAAGCGACCAACACCTAAGCTCGTGGAGAAAATAAATGTTTAACGGAACTCCAAAAGAGAAATATGTTGTCTCCGCATAAATAGCAAACAAAAATTAACATGTTAACAATTTTCGTTGAAAGTATTGATTCAGATACCGTTTAACTGACAAATACAATTTCATAGTTATCCAAAAACAACCAGATTTCACAGCAGGCTCATTCTGTGCTTGGTCCTAACCTTCCTCCGCAACTGTACAAGGCTTCTGCGCACATCCCGAACTACAAATTAATGAAAATTAAAAAAAAGAACATATGATATACATACAAAAAAAATATTAACGTGCAAATTTCATTACTGATTTCATTCTTACTTTTGCCACTTTAATTTATTTCAATTTATATTAAATTTTGGCAACAATCTCTACGACATTTCCAATTGTCATTTCATAACTCTGTATATTTAATTGTAACCTTTGAGGTAATATACCCGAAGAGGATTCGCAACTGAGTCAAAACGTGTTGTATACCATATCGCGTTCTTCAATTCACCAAGAGACCGCCCGCCTTCGAAAAGCTGCTCGCTGAGCCCCGAACATACTTTATCCGATAATTTTATTGCATTTACTGTAAAACAGTTTCGAAGCTTTCCTTACGATCGTACGGGATTGCGATGGCTTTTAGATCCATTATTGTTTTTAGATCTCCTCAGGGATATTTCGATAGCTTCGTAGTTTCACGTAGCGAGATACGTGGCGCGAAGACCGAGTTTCGTCCCCGATTCCAATGGGGCGTCTTGTGCGACGAAAGAGAAAAGGAAGGACGGAGAGGGCGGAAAAAAGTGAAAAACAGCAGGAAAACGCTCGATTTCACAGTCATTGGCTCGAGAAAAAGCAGGTACGGGGCAGTCATGTGCGCTGAAACGTATACGTGCCCGGGCGGTTGCAGAGGTGCCCCGTTACGTGTGCAAGGACACTGAATGCGGATGCACCGACGACTTGCCACGGTTCTGTATGCGCACGACGGCGCCGATAGTCCATGGCTGACAAGCTGCAAGAGGGGCAAGAGGAGTACGCCGCATGTTCTACAGTATCCCCACCATTCACCCTCCCATAAGTCTCACATGTCGGATGAATGACGCACTGTACACAGTGGTAAGATCCTCAATTAGTGCGGAGTTTATACCGCGAAGTAAGAGAAATGAGTAAAATCGAAACCAGTGACTGTCGTTTAACGCATCACCAGCTCTATCTCACTGATTGGCGATATACAGGTTTTTCAAATTAAATTCAACCTTTCGCTAATCAAGTACTTTTACATATATATTATATTTAAGGAACATCAAATAACGTTAATTAGATAGGAAGAAATATAACATTTTGTTATAATTCATACAATTATATAATTGCATATGGAGATGAAGGTATGTGTGAAAATTGTATGTAGATAATTCAGTAATTATAATAATTCAAGGAGAATCGTTTATAGACTAGGTTATATGTATATATCTGCACACAGTTTTCATACATACATATTTCTTCCTATGTAATTAATGTTATTTAATGTTTTTTAAATATAATATATATGTAAAAGTACTTGATTTACAAAAGGGTGAATTTAATTTGAAAACCTGTATCTTATTTACTCTTTTAAGCGTACAACTGGTTTGCGTGTTTGTATGACTATTTTTAGAAGTAGCAGGCTATGTCGCTCATTGGTAAAAGTTTTGATAGTAAATGTCATTGATAAAGGCGCACAAAATTATTGTTGAATAACCTGTAATGTTATTAGCGATAATTTTTCGATACTTAATATTTACAATTATAGTGTTTAATATATTTCGATTGAAAAAAATAATAGCAAGGATACTGTTTTCTTATATTATTTCTTTCACACCTTTATAAAGCGAATAATGTAAGAATTATTAAATTATTTAAATATAAGGTTAAAATAGTTTAAGACATATTCAAATACATACACGTGTATAACAGTTATGAAACCTGTGTTTATTTCCCTGAGTTTTTCAATCACACCCCGAACTGTTTTTGGAAAAGAGTATACGCGCTCACCAGAAATATAATGAGCTGGCCAATTAACCATACAACATTCCGTGTACGAAAACTTGCTCAGGTAAAAATTAATTATTATATGGAAAAACCTATAGCTGGAGGTACTCGAAAATCATATCGCGCTGCTTGCAATCTGAAGCGTTCAAGCCGAGAGCGGTAGTTTGAGAGCCTCCATGGAAACATAGCCGTCACTCATATCTGGATGACGTGACATTCATCGTGGTAAATATCACCATAATTGAAAAATATTATTTTTGGCTAGCTGAAATTTGAATTTTTACCACCGTGCGCCAAAAGTACATGAAAGAATGTATTGGACTGTACGTTTAAATGCATTTTACTATAGGTCTACAGTACTGTTATTGGCATGCAGCTTCTAACAGGTGCCAAACACCGTGACACGATTTTGAGATCACATTGCCTAGTGATACGTGCGCGGAGGTGAAAGTATGAAGAATCATTGTCTTGCGAAAAGGTTTACGATATACAGTGGTGGGTTTACAATGTCGCAAGTGTCGCAATGGCGAGTCCCTAAAATCGACACGGAACAAATTGTGCCACTCAATTCAGTCGATCTTTGTTCGCAGTATTAAATTCTGTATTAGTTCTTATAAACTTTGAGTCTCTTTAGTTGATGGTTACTCGTAAATAATATTTTTAAAGAATGTAGAATTTACTAAATATATTTGAAACGAGGGAAAAATGAACGTAATACTGATTAACGAAAGAAGTACAATAACATATTTTTTAAATTTATGATGGGCGCACTGAGAGCAATCGTAATAAAATAGTAACTTATTTTTTTCTTTCTTTCGTAATTAATTTTCGACACCGACTGCTAAGGTCATTTGGCCTAGGACCTACTGTTTAAGGTGGGTTCCGAACCTCCAGCACCCCAGTGTACATACCACATGGAAGAACCAGAGATGATGGGCAGAATTTCAATCCGGGTCTTTAGCGTGGCAGTCCGAGCTTCTATCAACTACACCATCGTAACTCTTAGTAACTTACTTAACTAACCCTTAACGAACGAGCGTATTTTTCTAAAACAATGACCGGTATATCGACGGAATTTTAACAAACTAATTTCTTTATTACTCGAGCGAGAAAAAGTGCATGATTAATATCGCTTATATTGGATTTTATGAAAATTTTGGCTAATAATAGATAGTATATGAATAGATGTGTCCATACAAAAAGATACTGAAGTGAAAATTACAGAAAAATAATGGGGGTTGAAATGAACGAATAGATGTATGTATGTAATATATAGATTTGTATATATTGATAAATTTATATTATCATATACTGTATACAAACCGGTGTGCTTTCTCTCAATGTTCGGCGATGAATACTGCTGAGCGCTTTGAGACATTTGCGTGACGTCAAGGAACAATCCCCGATCGCCCTTAGTTTCAGCGTAAGCAACGATCGTTAAACCTAACAGATTTCTTAAAATATCACAGCATGCGGCCTGCATGGCGGCATTTGATTCTCTTGGAATATTTATAATGTTGCCAATATGGCGGCATTCGATTTCCTTGGAATATTTACAGTGTCGCTAATATGACGGTATTCAATTTTCTGGGAATATTTATAATGTTGCAAATATGGTGGTAATCGTCCGCTAAGAGTTTATTTAAATTGTATTTTTCCAGCAATGATTATTATTATAGAACGAGGAACGAGCGGCCCCTAAAAAGTACATTGTGTTTGGATCTTGAAACTATAAATCCACCACTGAACGTACAGTACGATCTACTAACGCTTAGGATACGAAGAAACATACGGAGTATTGCACAGTAGGCTTTCATATAACGCGAGTTCCTACAACGTGTAAAAAATATTGCAATTCCTATCTTCATATAACGTAATTTCTCGTATATCACGCCAAATAATACAACAGGATTGATCTACATTTAAGAACTAAATCTGCTTCAGTTGAGCATTTCCAGTTGAGCAAAATTCTTAGGAGAGATATTGAAATTTCATGAAAGAAAAGTAGCTGCAAGAGATAAGTCGATTTGCTCGAGTACGATAAAATCTCAATCCATCGCTTCTGAAGGAATAAAGGAGTTGAAAGGAAGAACATGAGAAAAAAACGATGTAGATATGCATTTAAACCAGGAAGTGTGTCAAACGCGCAACTTTAGTAAATTCATCACTTTTACATAAAAAAAAACTCATATGAAAAAGAACTGTGGAGAAATCGATGGTAGATATTAATAAATAAAGTAACATATGACTTTCAAGAAAATTCATAAAAATAATACATCACTCCAATTGGCATATATTTGAACAAACTATTAAAATTCAATTCTAAAATCTGTCCTTGGTTTTTATATAGTTGCATGTATTTTTTACTTCATGGATTATTGCGTCTGTAAAAAAGCGCGCATCTGCGTGTGGATTTTATTATGATTTATATTTTTATTCGATCTTCCTTCATGAATATGAAAACACCAGAAAATGAGATAGAGAAACTATTCAAAGAATAATGGAACTCGTTATTTTTTAATCGCGTCAAAGTTGGAAACAAAAGATGAATTACTGCTACACCTGTTTAAATAGGATACAAAATAATGGACGATTTCATTACATAACATACTATAACAGTCTCAAATGAAAATTTAAAGGACTTTTAACTCTTAGTTTCAATATAATTATCTAGACAAAGGCATAGAAATATAGTTTCTCTAATTATAAGTATGTAAACATTTGCAAGAAAACAACTACATCGGACTAAGTTAGATGAAACATTTTTGTATCACGATCTACGTTATCAAAGTATAAAATTCTGTTTACTCCATAATTTACTGTAGTAAACTATAGATACGTCCGATCTTCTGCTCATGAAGTCAGAGTACAGTTTTGAAGTACGAAACTATAATATACCAATATAAACTTGTGGTGCTATAATTATATGAGACACAGTTCGTCCTAGCAGAGGTGAATAAAAACTTGAATTCCTAGAGAGAATATATATAGTTTAAAACACCTTTGACGATCCAATTTTCCATATCGTTTCTAAATAATATTATATATAAGATATATTAATTTATATACAGGAACCAAAAGGAAATATGTATGGAAAGCATGAAAATAAAGTTCCGAAAAAATATTTGGATTGAAACAGAAAGAGGATAATAAAGCATAAAAAAACAATGACATCATCATAATGCAAAAGAGTTCTATCGATTACTCGATATTACTAGGGTACTTAATTAAAACATGAGAAATAAAATAATAATACTTAATATTTGAGTAACGAATGGAAAAAAACGATGAAACTTTTTTATACCTCACAAGTCAAAGTAGAAAGATGATATTAAAATAAAGCCAAAAGAAATAAAGGAATTTACATGAAGCGTATGAAGTAGGCTTTATATAGGGTGGACCATCTACTGGTTTGTTTTTAAATTATGGGATATGGCAACACTAGTGTCACCGATTTGCTTGAAATTTGAACCGCTGGTCAGTCCAATATTTCGCGACACGAAGACTCCAAGCTTCACAATAAAAAAGAATTTTGTTATAAATATTGATGTAGACTCATTTTATAGCGTTTTTAAAAACAAACTTTTAAATGGCCCACCCTATATTATAGAAGAGTACAAAGGGTGGAGAAAACTCGCACAAAATAGAGAGGAATGGTGTTTTTCTGTTAATAATATAGAATTCAATAATACAGTTATATATGCTGAATAATAAGTAGTTAATAACAGAGTTCACTTCTGATTTAAACAATTTTTTTATATATACTATAGTTTAAAAGATACGTAGTAGAATCGGAAACATCTGAGTTTCTTAAAAAATATTTCCATCCGAAAAAAACCGGAAAATAGCACGTACGAAAAATTTTGATACTTATATCGAGATCCTCTATACACTTGCAGAGCTTAAAAATCGGAATATTTCAATTACTCACGTTCTCTTATATGCTTCCTTTGCGCTCATTGTTGACAATTTAATAAAGCAACAAATTTATAATCTATAACGTAAATATATGATATTCAATATATTCTGCAGCTTATATTTTTGCAATCATCAATATAGTCTTACTTTTCATTATTGAAAAATTTGTAAACTTTAAGATTGGTAATGTTCAGTATTCTTCACAAGAAATGATGATAATATAAAAATGCACATTTCCAGCATATACAGCCAAATTTGTGTTTAATCTTAGTTTTCTGTTATTCAACTCAATGATATTATACCTCAACTGATATATTTTAAGCCGTGTCTATCTACATGGCAAATTTTAGTTCAAATCGTGAGATCCTACTAATTTTGGTTTGGTTTAATACAGATAATGGAAGGTGTTCATTTAATATTCATAACCCAGAATGTCGATTGCTAACATTAGACCGACATAGTCCAACTTAGCGATTTTGTCAGATTCAGTAGACTTGCGCAAGTCAATCTGCGGAAATTCTGTAATAGAGTCGCGGATCCGAAACAATTCCCACATTACCTTATAAATTCCGTACGGTCCCTGCATTATACATCATATGGAACTTATTCTGTACCTCATGAAAACGACTTTTACAATCCGAGCACATTTCCTCCTCCTCATTTGTTCATTATACGGAACTGATTTTATAATCCACGAAAACAACTTTTCGTATTATCCGATAATACGTAACTCTAATGAGAGTACATGCAAACCCAGCTGCATTACCATTCTGGTCGTATTTAATTACTTCATGGAACTTACTTTACGATCCGCTCAAATGACTCTTGCTATAACCTAATAATAATTCCGCGTAAAGTACATCTAATTCAGGCAGAGTTATTATTGGGGTTGTATTACTAGATCGTATCCGTGTCGACAAAAATGGAACGACACGAAGACATTGCATGGCGATAAATTCTCAGCATCCGGCATTATCCAATATACACGAGGAAAAATACGTTTGCATCCCGACCGTAAGATCGTCGTGCCACAGTGGAAGCAAATATTTCACCGCAGCCAAGTCGTCCCTGTAAAATAATGCAAAACTTTCAGTGCATTCTGTAGAAGACGGGCTCTCGGGTCACATGAAAAGTAAGCGCGCTCGGAGTACAGGTAAGCCAAACTTGAAACGATCTTCCAAGTTGCAAGTGGATTTTAGCGCACCTGTAATCGGGAATTCTAGGCCTCGCGTGTTCTTCGAGGACTAAAACTCTGAGTTTTGCGGCAGTGGTATAGTGCGCTGCTAATAAGTTGGCGCTCGGCAGGGCGTGGATCGCATTAGTCAGAATGCAAGTGAGACAGTAAGAAGTCGCGCGTCGAAGAGTGAGTGAGATGTATCTCGAAGAAGTAAAATAGAGCGAGCGATGCGTTAAACGTACAGCCACTAGCGTAGTTCTTAAACCTTTATATGTCAAAGCGTTATGTAAACCTGAACAATGCAGTAATTAATAATTAATTATTAATATTAATAAATCATTATTATTAATTATTATTATTTTATTGGTTTTGTCACTTTTATAACAGTCAATACAATATTTAGGTACAACAATCAAAACTAAAATTTCCACTACATAGATAAAAATATATGAAAAGCATTAGAAAAAAAGGTCACTGGTAAATAATGGGTTAGTTATTTCTCTTACTATCTAAGAATAAATTCTACATTAATACTTTTGCGGTCAAGAACGAATTTTCACGCTATTTCAAAATCTGTAGCCGAATACAAGGAACGTAGTTCTCTCGTTACATCAAAATGGGCGCCACTTTTACTGATAATAAATTTCAAGTCGATAATAAATACTACACAAATCGTTACATAAAATAAATATCTAACAACGCTGCTGTAAATGAATGTAAATGTTATACGTACCTGTAAATTCATCATACTTATTTGCTACGAAAAGCATTTATTTCATATGCATTAATGTTTAATTTCTTGTTTCATTTTGAACAACAAACGGTTGTATCATCTTGAGAATTACATAATACTTCTTATATTAACATTCTTAGAAAAAGCCGAACCTTTCCATACACTGTCACCAACTTTTGCAAATCATATGCGGTATTCCGCAAAACGCTTAGTCCTGCTATTCCAAAAGTGTTAATACGAAAATCTTACTACTACCTTAAACCGCTCCATTTAACGAAATTGCGAGAGCTTCTACAGCACCAATGGGGGAAATAAGGTAAAAAGTGTAAAGTACTTCTGCCTTTGAGCCACATTGGTGGCCAACCTGTTAACCGTGCACTATACCGCGGAAAAAGGCAAACGTAGTTGGGAGTATCGCACGCACGACGTGGCAGAAGCTGGGGTCGTCTTGGTTAAATGAGGCTAACTCTCCCTCTCTTTCACCCCCTCCTTCCTTCCTCCCTCCCTCTCGCTCGCTCCCTCTCCGCTCTTTCCACCTTTGTTGCTCGTCCTCCATCTCCCTCTTTCTCTCGTTCATTCAGGCACACGTCCCTTGACTCTACGTATTCCGCACCCACCTCTCCTTTTCAGTCGAACTCAGTCCACCGAACAGGGCGCGGCCCCGCACCGACCGAAATCGATTTTGGAAAGACGAAGACCGCGAGGCCGTTGGCCGCGGAAAAGAGAAAGACGTGATACAGATTACGGACGATGCCGCATGGCCGGGCTTCCTCTGATCTCCCGTATTGGAAGGGAATCCCCAATGGCGGCCCTCCTTTCGCATCTCCCAAAGATCGAAGGAGGCCCGTAACGTATCGCGTTGGGCACGTTAACTCCTTGCCCTCGAGGTATGACGAATGGTTTTGCGAAGTTGTCTCCCGAAATTTGTTTCAATCCCAAGGATGCTTTCACCGCGGATAACGGGGATGTTGTCTGGTCAATTGCAGCATGTTTGCACTTTTGCTTTATCAAAGGGATTACCTGGCGAGATAAGACATAACGTCTCGCTTTCGCGTGCAAACTCATTCAAGGAAGTCGTTAATGCTCTGTGGCACTACTAGATTGTTCAATAAGTTCGCGGAACGGATATCCAATAGAGGATTTATGGTTGTAGAAGTGACTTTAAAGGTTAAAGACTTTAGGCTGAAAGGTTAAACTAAAAGTAAGAGACTGTGAACTAAAAAAACTTGAAAAGTTGAAAAGCGTTTCAAATGTTGCTGACAAAGTCGCATTCGAATGTGTTTTTGTTGCATTGTTAGCGAATACGGTACTCATTGTGCACTCAGTTTTTTGAAATCTAAAATTTTATTCGAAACATTGCAAAAAATATTGAAATTTTGGTTGAGTTTCTTATGAAACGTGAAATATTATAATGACATCGAATAACTTAGTATATCAAGTGTATTACTCGATATCGCATTCTTTATTATATAATACTATATTACTATATAAAAAATACTATTTTACTTTTTTCTATTTCTGGCTATCAGCAATTAATCTTTAAAAGATCTCTTTAATTATCGATCTATAAATTGAACGTGATGCAGAATGTACGCAAGTTTTTTAATCGTGAAAAGTGAAATTGTTTCACTACGGACAAGTGCAGAAGAATTCTCCGTTTGTTTCAAAAAGAGATCGTATGCAATGATTCTTAAGATTTGTCGATCCTCACATTGGGTAGTCGGTATTCCATCAATCAATGAGTGGAATCGACATTAGAAGTCAATAATCCTTTACTTCTAATGTCGATTATAGTCATTGATATAAACGAGCGCATGCTCATCGTACGCGCAAACAATGTATATATGATAATTTTGTTGTGAATAAATAGTATCAATTATGCTTACATCAGTTGTTGACGATCCATTCAACACTATTGCAAAGTTGCTTTTCAGTAAAAGTTGGGAATTACGGAAGGATTAATTCTCTAACAGCTGCAAAGTACTATAATGTAAGAAAACGTATTTAAATGAAGTAAGAAATTCAATGTTTATTCTAATTCACTAAGTTTTTGATGCACAAAAATTCTAATTTTACTGTTTTTTTTTTTATTATAGTTTACGCTTCGGCATTGATTCCGCTTCTTTTTCATCTTACATTAAAAGCTCTTTAGGTATTATGTGGTACTGTAAAGATGGTTCTCAGAACGATGCTTTAAGAAGAAACGCACATACAATGACTTACTCTTAAATGATGTATTGCATTCAATTATTTCAACATTTTTCAATTAATTGCTTTTCCAAATTAGTTTGTTAACAGTTTTTTTTTTTGGATAAAATATCTTTTTTTATCGAAATTTCGAATTACAGATGTACGCGTGTTGTCGACATTTTTTAATATTATGTTGAAAATGCAGAAAATAAAATACCTACTAAAAACATATTTTTTCAAACTGTTTATTAATGAAAAATATATGTCCAGTGTAACATTAGTAATTTTTCTATATTTAGTTTTACTTTGGTCAGGAATATTTTTAATTCTGCGAATTTTATATACATACATGCATAAAATTAAAATAAAATAAAACATATATAAAGTGTTAATTGACATGATTTAGTATAATTCTTGTAAAGGTGCGCGTCCGTAATATGTGTCTAATCAAGTAAATCTTTACGTGAATATTTGAAGAAAAATGAAACTATTTCTGGCGCTATTTCTAGATTTCCTGAATAGCTACCGCTCGGAAATTATGAAGTGTTGGCGTAAAATATCGCTATAACGACTCTCCTTTATACCCCTCACACTCTAAAAAATTTTCGAGGGCAAAATAACGTAGTAAGCAACCGCTTCCCTTTATTTCATTTTAAAATCCATTTATTATACTTGGTCGTTACTGTGTCACTGCAGTGTCGCTTCTTTACATAATGTTCTCGTGTAAAACGCCGCTATAATGGCTTACTTTTAGATAAGGTTTAGGATAAAACGTCGTTATAATGGCTCACAATGATATTTTATTAATACCAATTCACAGTTGTCCTAGCTTCAAACTTTTTAGCAATATTGTATTAACATGCTGATGATGGTTACGAGTTTGAGTTCTCAAATCGCTTGTATTTGAGATTACATTCAGGAAAGATTGGTGAGTTATAAATATAATTTTTATTCTAATCATTTGTATTACACGTGAAAGTAAAATATGTAATTAATTTGTGTCTTGTTTGGATATTGCATACATATTTTTTACAACAACCACATGCCGATGAATCTAAATTTTTTTTGCTGATATAGAAATAGCATATAACACGTTTTTGATCTTCTCATATTTGCTTTTTTACCATTTACATTTCCAGAAGTGACAAAAGCAATAAAAGAGACTTTTACACAAAATTCATTTTTAGACTCTACGCACGCTCTATCACCTTTAAAGTGTTATACGAAATAATGAACACGGGCCTTTACCAGCGTCGCAATTAATTAAATTGTTCTTCTAAGCCAGTTAATCCCATGGTAACATTTCTCATTATTCACATGTGGTAAAGCGATCGTCACTGTGCGGTAACGCAACAGTTGCATCATGGTGTACCACTCGAGCATCGAATCCAGCATGGTATTCGGCTAAGTAAATAATGTTTTGAGGCTAAACGACAATATAATGGTTTTTCACAAAATTATATGAGCACTAAATAATAAAGACGTTAATCTATTTTATATCTCACATAAAAAAAACTGTCATCTTTTTTATTATAAAAATATCTTCACTTTTTACTGCTATGTGCCGCTTCAATAACGTTTCTTTAAACAATGTTTTGAAATATAACAAAATTATATAATAATACATCTCTTGCATGTTTTTACTGCAAGTTGTCACTGTGCGAATACCTTGATTTTTAGTTCTAAAGATCAAAAATTACAAATGTTTACTTCATCATTCCGCATCATTGCTTCTCATTTACTTTTGCACCCTATGAAATTAAGCAAGCGGATTTAATATCCTTACTGATAAGGTTCATTGTTCTTTTTTTTTTTCCAGTATCTCGAATAAAAGGTTGGAAACAAATCAGCCATTCGGAGGGCGGCAAACGTAAAATTTTAGCGTTGCACCTGAAGCTATATGGTCGCTCTGTAATACGTGGAAATGTAATTATAGGAAACGATCCCATATACGCATTATTCGCACAAATAAGACTTGAGATCAACGATATGAACCAATTTGCATCAGATAACAAAATATTCTGGCAAATGTGCCTGATTTATATCACGGTCCACGGTATATATCGTTAAAACGTACGGAATATAGAAGTTATTAATATTCATGAAATAATTTAAAATCATGATAACCGTCACATCCACTGATACTTTTCATAAATTAGTTCGAAACTTTAGTGAACGAAATAGGATTTTCGTGAAAATATCCATATATGTGGCATTGCGTTAGAAGCGTTTCACTCCTAATTATACGGATACATCAGATGCATTTTTTTCGCTGTACAGTCTTAAATAAAAATAATATATTCGGTTAATTCAGTTTAGAATTTCGTTATCTTTCTGAATTCTATTACCAACAACTCTAGCGGATGCACTGTTGCTCGACGAGTGTGAACAATAATTTCATCCTGCTGAAAGCACATGTCGAACTTTCCTTTTCCTGCATAATATTGCACAAAAGCGAAATTTCGTGTGTATACTACTGGCTGAATTTTCAAAGGAATGAAACTCAGGGATCCTTTTTGATATTACACAATAAAGGAGATGGTCCATGTATACATTTGGGTCGGAATATGTATTAGTTGATATATAGGATATATTTAGTAAGTACTTCATCCGGTTGGAAGTAATGTGAAAGTACAACAGAAGAACAAAAGAGATTGTGGGAAACAGATAGTAGCTTGCATTTGCATAATTATCGTGCTATATAGCAAAATTAGCAATTACTCTTATGCGATTATTTTGAAACATTTTACAGGTATATTGGTTCAGTTATTTTAACAAGAGACGACTAATCTAAGGGTCAGTTTAGTAAGGTCATTACACTGTTGATATCGAAAGTTTATTTTAACATATTTTTCTAATGGACTCGTGCAATAATACCGATTATCACTCTAAGTGTTCTTCTACAAATGGTCTAAATATAGGCTATACTGTTTGTTTTAAATATACAATGCACCCAGATGACAAAAATGCGAGTAGCAAATTTGGGAGAAACTTTTCTCTGAATATTCAGAGACATAACTTTGGCTGAAGTATTTTTAGTATTATATGTGGACACAATGGTTATTTTAGACGTTGAAAAATACGTACAATTTTGAATATTGTAAATAGGCTATCAGAATTTTGGACATGTTTTCAAATATTTTAATTTGAAGTTATTCAATTTTTGCTCTTTTTCTAGATTATTTTAATAATAATCTGTGTTTAGGATGGACTTTTTAAAACGCACATTTTTACGTTTTTATCTATTTAATATCAAATAAATTCTGCATACATCTATACATATCAAATACTCTACAAAATAAATTCTACATAAAACAAATATGTGCTAGGTATAAATTGAAGTTGGAATTGAAATTGATACATCTTCAAAAGCTTTGACAGGTTTCGTAGCAAGTTCTAAAATACAAGTTGCAACCCACATTCGAACCATTTCCTTTATGAGGCCGTGCCCTCTTAACATTGTAACTCGTCGATATGAATAGCCTGCGAATACTAAAAATCTTACGATTTGCAGTTTTACTTATTGACAGAACTATTTAAGTACAAATGAGCTTTGCGATAAATTTACGAATAAACTGATTATTTTTGCTTAATAGCTGTCTGAAGTTTATTCCAAAATTCGTAGGACATTAAAAATAAGAAACTGATTAAAAATTCCAATTTGAAGCAAATTAGTAATTAAATTGTTAGCATAACCTAGTTTTGAGTGATAGAAAAAATTGTCGTAAAATCACAGCAATTTGATTGGAATATTTTTCAATTATTTTATCTTGCTGGCGAATATCATCTTGAATGTTAAAGTCGGCCGTATACGGAATTGGTTTCTTGAATCTTATGGCTTGAAGGATCAATCATCAATCTTAAAAATATATTTTGGTTATTGTAATATCGACAATACACTCTGTGTGCCAGATCAATTTATCTCTGACATTTGAAATTTCATTTTTGTCCGCTGTCCTACCCTAAATTACTTTCCAATTAATCTCAAAAACTTCAAACTGTGTTTCAAAAAGAATGAAAGAAATAAACCTAAACGAAAAGTTAAATATCCTATTAAACGTGTTTTTCTGGAAATGTTGCATTGAAAAAATGAACGAATCGTTCCTATTTCATCTCATATAAATAAACTATTGTTTTTTAAACATTTTTTTGGTAAGAGAAGGAAAAAATCGTATTTTGATATTCCTACATTGACAATGGACATGTGAAACTACATGCATCTCTACCCGAAACAGAATTTTTTGAACAATATCTTATTTTATTTAAAAATTGACATACATACTTTGTTCTTGTTCCATCGTTTGCAACAAAAATGAATTTCTTTTGTTACATCCATTTCATACTGAATTTATGCAGAAACAAATACGATTATACAAAAAAACAGACAAAATAAATGCATTGCCCTGGGAAGATATCTTTCCAGTATTCATCTTCCGTTTTATCCAACATCTAAAATTATTTCTTTATCTAATGCTTTCCCGCATCTGTTCTTTCCGTACTCCTCGCCATTATTTCTTTTTCTCATCTAAAAGGATGAACCAAGGTTTAACAGGGAATTTGCTGGAAGGATCGATCAAATCCCGCTCGTATTTTTTCCTTCAGAAACGAGCATCTACGAAATCCTTGCAGCTGGAAACCGTTTTCCACGATGCAGATTTGTTCTTTGTTTCAACGAATCTAGGCAAGTCCATTAAACTACGATGGACCAATTTATTTCTATTATCTCGATTTTGACCTTCCTTCACCGGCGCCGTTGTCCCGATCTATCGATTCCCAGGAAACGAGTAATGCAGATTGCGGAAGGCGCCGCACGTACGGATTTTCTCTGATCTTGTGTATCCGGAGGGTAGTTTTTTTTCTCTTCTCTCCGAGGCGGAGGACGCGGGAGGGCACCCTCCGCCTCCCTCGAGAGTACCGCGGGTTTACTTATACTAGACGGAGCCAAACACGTACGGACATTTCACGGCAGACGGAATGAGCGAGATGAGACGATTGAATTTTGCCCGAGGGTCTGGCCTTCATTCGCGGATTAGGCACTAAGCCTGCACTTGCACGTATTCGTTTATTGAAGATTCAATTTTCCCGTCAAAGGGACCCCATTGCGCTCTTTTAATCTAGCCCGTAAGCGCTATTTCGTCGAAGCACCGACGTACCACATTACGACTAATGTGGATTTGCGGTCACTCTTTTTTTCCTCTGTGAATGATTCACGGTACTATTAGCAGAAATACTCGGCGTCCCTCGTGGACAGATTCGCATTTGTTTTATTTTGTTTGGATAATAACCATTCGATTTGTTTTCGTTGACATCTTGTTCTTATTAAAACAACTTGATTAAACGAAGATTAGGAAAATCGCAACCTGTATAATTACTACCACGAATTCTATTGATTAGTTAAAGGCTTAAAGAAATAATTCTACATATACAGATAAACATATATTGATCTTAGGTTAATCATGTGTGAAATAGATCGTTATATTTATCTGGACATAATCTGGAATATTTAATGACAAAATTTGGAAATATCTGAGTAATATCAGAATTATATGTATAATTATGACCCTCGTTTTTCGTTTGTAGAAGAATTATAAATTCTGCAGATTTGAGGCAGAAGGTATAATCGAATAAGCATAATAAAAATGTCCTTGAATCGAATCGACCATGGTACACATTACTCGAGATCTCTTAAAGAAAACCCTTTTTCTCAAGTATTATGCAGTGATTGCTACGATTAAGTTAATTATAGAGTGAAACATAATGTACAGTTTACGGGTCCCTTTTTTGTTCTACTCACTGAAAAACGATAAAAAAAATGTAGTGTTTTACTTTATGGTATATATTCTTGTAAATTTATTCAAAATATTTTATCACAAAATGGTTTTTAAGAAATTTTGAAACTGCAAATACTGATTTTGCATTGAAGTAATGCATTACAATTATCAAAAATAATTGTGTGTCTATATTTTATTTTATTTTGCTTAGTTATGTTACTTAAGAAATACTACTTCAATAATTTTTTAAATACGTAAAGTAAAAGTAAGGATACTCTGTAATTAAAAATACTGTACTGAATTATTTAATTCTTCCTAAACTTTCGCTAAACAAAAAAGCAGTCTTCTCACTTTTTAAAACTTAATCTTTCTCTAAACAAAACTGATATATTTAACGTAACAGTAAACTGGTGTTCTTTTTAACATAATGAGCGTAAAATTATCGCTATTTACGTGGAAAATTTATTGGATCAAAGCTGAGAGATTTTAATTAATATTAATATCATAAAGTTAATATTAATAAGAATCTAAAGTTCTGCTAGTAAAAATGAGATAAAACGGCAAATGAAAAATGATTCACAAAATGAGTGACATTTATATTAGCAGGAATAACTATATTTCATATAAATGTAAAAATATATTCACAGTCCTTTTATCGACCAAATATAAAACAATTTTATTGGGAATTTCAAATGAATTATTTCCGTGCACATAAAATATTTCACGTAATTATACTCATAACGTGAATGAAAGAATTGGTTAGATTGAAACAGAAAAATCTACACCTACCTTCAAAATATTTAAAATGCAATTTCTAGGAAAGAATGCCACATATGAAACTAATTTTAAAAAAATTGATCTCTCCGGTTTTTCGCCCGTACATTTTTTCATATCGCGTTATTATCCTGCGTGAAAACCCGTATAATTCGGCGGTCGAATTTTTTACATAGATAACGGTACTTTACACTTCACGTTTTCTATGTATGTCCTATGTATATTTTATGCACGTTCTATGTATGTTTCATGTATGTTCAGTAATTTTCTGTCTAATGAAATTTATTACATTTAATATAACTTCTAAATATTATTTGCGTAGTAATGTTTCACAGTCTTGGCCTGTTTAAACACTGAATTGTAACAGACTTTAAAAATGTTTTATACCCTCTAAAATTTCCATACTTTTTGTATATATATAAATTTCTATTCCATACCGTTACCGTCACATTTTTGATTAATAAGACACTGGCTTAGTTATTAATTGTACACCTTTACTCCTGCTCTTTTCCCATAGATAGCTTTAGCGATGAGTAGTAATTTTTTAACGCGGGATTTGCACACTGTTCGAAAGATAGGAGGAAGTAAAGGCCGACGATGGACAATACTTTAAACCATAAATGTATAACAAGTTTTTTTACGATAAAGCTTCGAATTCCAGAAAAAAAAACAACAGAGGCAAAGTTGTACACCTAATATTTCTGCTATAATCAACAAATTTTTTATAACATTCTTTAACCAAACACTACTTTTAAAGGAAGATATTATTCTCCCTAATTCTTCTATATAACGAGTAATAAAAACTTACTTCACTTGCTTCGCATTATTCCAGTGTCATTTCCCCATCCGTTATAAAATGCTGTGGCAACGTTTTAAGGGTTCAAAATCTGAATACTTCTTGTTAGTAACATATTGTCTTGCTTCATCGGAAATTATATGCCAGAATTTGCAGAATCGAGCCGAAGCCCTGTAAGATGAGAAGGGGGCACTCGATGCACCGGAGAATCCTGGCGGAGCGCAAGCAAGTTAACGACATACTTGTACGCCTCTGCTTCTTATTATCTTGACATTTTTCTCCGAGACTTTTATTTTTACAAAGAGGGTATACGTCGTTTGGCGTTCAGCTAAGAGGGATCAATATCGTGTCGCCCGGCTAAAGCTCCTTTTATGCCGTATCAAGACGCATTCTCGTTCGGTTCCATTAGATCTATCTCGTATCAGCGGCGATACGAGCAAACCGAGTCACTGCAGCAGAAGCTTTAGACATTTCCAGTTATGCTTCTTGTCAATACCCACCGTGTCTAGAACACATTTCGCACTTTTGTACGAAAAATTCGATCAAACTTTTCTGGTTCTTCTCCCCCTAAATCCCCAAAGGGAGGAGCATCATTTCTAACTCCTTTACGAGATATGGTGCACGGAGACGGGAATAATGCCTTATTTCTTGGATAAAGCACGTCCGTAAAATACTTTTTACAGGAGGATAAAAATGTTTAAAAACTTCACGATAGACAATTCGTGGTTTGTCAATGGGCACAAGAATGGTTAATGAAGCAGTTTTAAGGAAACTTTGACAGGACCACAATGTTCT
>JBCFXI010000397.1:0-60993 GCA_038496175.1 Ampulex compressa | reverse complement strand
TACAGGAGGATAAAAATGTTTAAAAACTTCACGATAGACAATTCGTGGTTTGTCAATGGGCACAAGAATGGTTAATGAAGCAGTTTTAAGGAAACTTTGACAGGACCACAATGTTCTAAATAGCATTATTATAATAGGACAAATGTTTATTTATATACTTATAAATATATATCGTTATATCAGAAAGCGGAACCTGGAATGTCTCCTTGAGATGTAATGTTATGGCAATGTATATCGATAAAAATTTGTATCGTTTAAGAAAAAGGGATGAAGAAAATATGTGACGAGAATTTTCTAAATGTAATTTCTTTTGATTTTTTCACCTGCTTAGGCGGAAAGGGGACATTTTAAATCTACCCGCAGTAGATGAGAGAAGTTATAATCAATCGTGCTACTTTTGCTTAGGATATTATATTTGACTTGAATAACACTTTCAAATATGATGTCCGTACTACTAAATTTATATCTCTTTTAGAAACTGTAACATTATTGAAAACAAAAATCAATACGTTAAAGAAAGGGATTTGGAAGATCTTAAATCATATCTAAATCATGAATTGTGTTTTATGTCTTCATCGAACAATCATTTATTAGTTTAATACAAGACCATAACACACGATCGAGACCTTCTTGATCGTATATCATAGGGTGAGCCATCTACTGGTTTGTTTTTAAATTATGGGATATGGCAACACTGGTGTGACCGATTTGCTTAAAATTTGAACAACTGGTCAGTCTGAAAATTCTTAAATCGGAGAATCCAATCTTCGCAATAAAAAAAATTTTGTTTTAAATATTGATGTAGACTCATTTTATAGCGTTTTTAAAAACAAACTTTTAAATGGCCCACCCTTTACTTTAGTTTCAGTATAATATACTTATATTATAAGGATTACGTCATATTTAAATCGTGTATTATTCTTTTCAATTAGCCTCACTCTGTAACACTAATGAAACACATTTTTATGATAATTCATATTCGCGCGCTCGATTTTCGCGAACGCCCCTAGAACTTTAAACGTACACAGTCCGCGTGTGCAAAACTCGAGGCGACGCTTTGCGTATACATGGCGCAAGATATTTTGAGACGACATTTTAACTCTTTACTGTCTACTTGCCGAATTATTATGGGGCAGCAGGTGTACTTTCTTCGGCACAGAAATCTCTGAACTTCTCGGGTTCGTACGAAAACTTTCTCCTTCTCGTGCCCACCGTCACCTAATCAGCAAGCTGCAGGGCTACCCTTATGAGAAACGTGTCTAGCATGGGGAATTTCGGGTCCGGTAATTAGATCGTTCCCTCTATATATACATCCACCAAAGTAACCGAGCTGTCGTCGGATTACGCGACGCATCTCGGTTCATTCAAAATCAATTCACGTGACTGTGCCCTAATTCGAGCTCGATTCGTTTCATGATATCACCCCATTTATACCGATCCTTCTCGGTGCTCCTGATTAGCACCGCATTTCATTGATTCTTGCGAAAAAGGAGAATAAATTCTAAGCTTAAGAGGATATATACGGTACATTATTCTATTGGATTATTCAAAAATCGAGCACCATAGGGGTGTAGTGATTATTATTCCTATTTCTAAACACAAAATTTCTTATTAAAGAGATTGGTAGATAAGATTCTGTTGAATGGTCTTTTGATCACTAGACCTCACATCTCCCACCTTCTGATCTTTTTCTTCGGCTTATTTAAAGACTGTTATATACCAGACTTGCCCAAAAAATATGCAACTACTCAAACGTAGAAAAATAGAGAAATGCGGTGCAGTGGCGAAAGAAATACTCCTACGTGTACAGGAATCATGCAATTCTAGAAGTATGTTTCTTCTTTTAAGGTAACTGAAGTTCTATTCGATCCAAGAGCGTATTACTTTTTATCAATGAAAAGTGACGTTTCGACTCCAGTGCGAAATCCTCCCCAAACTATAATGATTTAAACATAGTATAATAAACTGCGCGTAATTACCTTTTTCTTTTTTTTTATATGATTCATTTACTAGCTGTATTTCTTCATGGTGAGCGACTCCTGTTCAACACTTCAAAATGTTCTGTTGTTCAGATATAGACCATATCTTCGACGGTTCTTACTAAAACATTACATAATACAAAATCCAAGTAATGGATTAGTATTTTTCATAAATGTTTTTTCTATTTGTAGATTTATCGCTGCCTATAAATTTAGCGATTATTACCTATTGCTTTACACTACTGAATAATATTATTCACATAGGTCGAGTTACATAGTCCACTTCATTTAGAATCAATTCACGCGGTGATACTCAATTCAGTAATCAATTCAAGGTTGATTTACTTCATGATAACTCCGTATTTCCTAATGTGCCTTTCAGAGGCTTCTGATTAGCATCGCAGCTCGGCATGTTTTGCTAAAGAACTTGGATGGTCTTAAGAGGATCAGACGCTGTGATTCGTAATAACTTGATGATGTATAAAGTGATAAACACAGATCGTTATTCTACTTTATTCTGGAACTCTATCAATCTTTCACAGATATTTCGTTTTTTTTTACCGAAATTTGGAAATTTAGGAATAATATGTCGGACCTTATTTATGAATTTTCCTGTTTTTGTATATTCACTGTAATATGTTAGTTTAACGATTTTTCTTGTTTTACAGTATCGAGTATTTTTACTGACTCCTCACGATTATTAACTTGTATCCAGTTCCTGTACTATTTAATGAAATATATATTTATTTTTTATTTTCTCGTAAATTGTATCTATTTCTAGACTATTATAAAATGTTATAGATATTATAAAATGATAAGCACGATAAAAAATTACAAATTTAATTAACAATAGCTGTCATAAAAAACGAACAATTTCTATGATAGATATCAATATTTATTTACAGAAAATGAACGGCAATAAACATAATTTAACAAATATATATTTACTATAAATTCTATAATGATACATTTAATTAATAAATTCTGTCAAAATTACTATAATGGTACAAATGCCATCGATAATTGGTAGATAATTGGTAGATAATTGGTAGATTATATACGATCCGTCTACTTGTACCATAACCGATAGGAAATCTCTTTTAATTTTGCCTGCTCCTCAATGCGATACGTTGCACCAATATCTCGTACATAGGTATTTATTCTTCGTAAAAGTACACGATGCGGCTTGTTGAAAATCAATACTGTTTCGATTTTATTAAAAAAAATGGTACCTCAAATATTTGATCCATGCAGTGGGTGGTTCAAAATCGCTTAAATTATATTTTTCCTCTTTTCGTATTTTTCTGTGTGACAGGTCATACTTCCCTCTCACAAAGATTTTTATACATCCATCAAAACGCGATTTGAACGTAACTTAGGACTTTAAATTTAAAAAACGTAGTTCAAGGTGTTTGTGATGAATACGATTATCACTTTATAGCTACTGAATGTCGATAAACAAATACTCTTCATTTTAAACCAACTTTTCCAACTTTCTAACAATTAAAGATTTTTCATTCAGGATGAGAGCTTATTTACTGCAAAAAGCGACGTTACGACCACTTTTACAAAGGCTTTATCAAAATGAGTAAAGATGACCAATTTGAGAAATTAAGATTCAGTGCAATAAAAAGTAGCGTGTTAAAGTAATTATTGGATGATCTACTTCTTAAAAGACGATATGTATTTTATATATATGAGTAGAGCAGGCATAATGATTGAAAAAAATAACTATGTTGGACTTCTCAAGTTGAAAATAACTTTTATTGGAAAAGATGCACTTAATGATTTTTGTATCTCGTGTGGTATTCATCAAAGTAAAGTAATAAGTTAAAACAAAATTAAATTATATCGTGCGCAGTGTAATCGAAATTAAATACTTGTATCATTGGAACTAAATTAAAACGAACATCGTTCCCTTGTCACAAGAGGCTCTTCAATCTTTATATACCAGATATCAATTTCTGCAATCGATCGTATTTATTTAGCTTTGTAAGGAGCACGCAAAGCTGGTCAAAATGATATGTCTGAACTTTGTAAGGGACGAAGCATAGAGAGTATCGATAGAAATAATCAATCGTCGATGGTCAGTTACACTCACGTAGCGATGGTACTTCAGTGCTGTATCGTTTTGTTTTGTTTCTGAATGCCAACGAAGTGTCAGTCGTCACCAAGAAGTAGCAAGGATAAGTCGCAAGACGAAAGCGTCACGAGCTTTGATATTAACGTATAATCGGGTATTAATAAGTGTGCTTTAAGACTATATATCTTTTCACTATTTCTCTATTTAAATTCCCTTTCTCTCGCTCTCTCTCTTCTCTCTCCCCTCCCCTGCAGCTTTATAAAGAGCACGCAAAGCTGATCGAAATGATACGATTGAACTGCGAGAGTTTCCCTCTATGAATCATAAATTTTAGTGGTCTTAGCGAGCACTCTAATTCTCACACTTAATAATTCCACATTCTCTATATGGTTTATTGGAGTTAGAATTTTCCCATCGACAAAACGACCTTGTGTGTGAGAAGGTTAATAACTTTGACCACTAATGCATGGCTTGTATTAAGGTTTTATCAAATTTAAGAATGAAATGAAACTGAACACAAATAGTGTCAAGTAGTGAATTAAACCATAAATGGAAAAGAGCATAAAAAAAAATTAGACATCGATGTAATTGAACCGGATATAAAATTCACAATTGTCTTAAGACTATCACAAATAAGAAAGTTATGAGTGCCGATCGATTTCCCCTTTTAACTTACCTACAATCATTCGAGATATTAAGTCAATCCGGCACATTCGTTGCTCTTTTGCCGACGATAAATTGTTCTCCAATGTGACAATGCGTCGAGCTGTGTCATCCAGCGGTAACAGTCCGACACATTCGTGGCGGGTAATCTCCATGGATTGCGCCGGAGATCGAATTGAAACCGACAAGATTCGCATTACAGGTGTCGGCACCGCTGCTTTGATCCCACCGGTGGCTTTGTTGGTACACGTCCAAAGGAAGCGCGGGATCGATAGTCGCACTCAATTTTCGTCTCTTTCCACGGGAGCCATGGGAGGGAAACCGAACGCGGCGCGTAATTCGACGTGTTTTAGGATCAGGGGTCGGCTCGTAAAGTTTCCAGGGACAGTCATAAAATCGGCCACAAAACCGCTGCCGTAACGAAAGTAACGCGATTCCTCGCCTCCCCCTTCTTTCTTCCCCTTTAATTCCATGCGCTCTTACTAGAACCGCAGGCCCTCGGGTTAAGTCCTCCAGCGGAAATAAATGTTTAACATCTCCAGCGATATAAATGATCCGTGCGTGCCCGGAATTGAATCGCGGAAGGAAATCGAGCTTCCGCCGGAGTTCTTAGCGCGCCTGGCAAGAAACAACGGGCGGCATCGTTGTCCTGGAATGCCTTGAATTTCGTCAAACAGTGCCTCTCGGTCCCGATACTCGAGATTCCTAGGGATCGTGATTGCATTATTCCGAGTGCATCCTGTTGCGCGGTGGCAGAAACCGAATCCAATTCCGCAGGCGGTGCCTCGTAACTCGATAACCAGGGTAAGACGCACCCAACGGCATTTAACGCTCCGTAATTCACGGCCCTGTTAAATCCACGCGCTGTAACCGTTCTCCTTCTTCGGCGGTATACCTCGGCTACTACAGAAGGAGAAACTCTTTTTCTAAAGCTGGCTCTAGTAGGAATGAAACCATGCTAGGTGGGATTCGTGCATTGGGCGAGAGTATGCGTTTAAAAAAGGATGAACTTACAATAAGATGTTCAATGATGGGATTTATTACAAAAATAAAGTAAGAGTAGAAAGAACGAGATGGCCGGAGGAAGAACAGGGCGGTGTATTGCCCTCACTCGAACTGACCGCCGTGATGCGCAGAGTGGCTCAAAATAACGTATTCAATTTGCTTATAAGATAAATGTGTACTATTATCGGCGTGTTGCAGGAGAATTAGAATTTCACAGGTTCTTCCAGAGACGAAAGCGGTGCCTGCAAGCAGTTTGCTTGGCCGACTCGTCAGTTTAACGCGCTTACGCTGGTCAGTTACAGATCAGGGGTTTTTCTGATCTTTCCGTGAAGACGGTTTGTCTCTTGAACAGTGTAACGTTTTTCGCTAAGAAGGCCTTTAACTTTTTGCACTCGCTCTCACACACTCTCGGATAACAGGCTGAACCATAATCCGGTACGTCTGTTCCCTACACGCCCTGCACACCTAGTCGCACGCTCTCGAATGCCTGAACTCAGCCCCGCGACTTCTCGAAGGGCGCAGCCCTCCGGGGACGAAGGAGGCCGGTACTAGGCTGTTTGAATTTCTAACCAACCGGTATGTAACTGAATGGTACAGCGCATTACTTTTCGTACTTTCACCCTTTATTTCCTGACTTAGAAAGTATGACAAGTCGCTGTTCATAGCGTAAATGCTGTAACACGAGAATTTCCGCCACTTTTCGGACACGACTGATATTGTATAAGATTGTCCGACTCAGCAAAAATTTCCAAGGCACCACGTGTATGCGTTTATTCACAAAGGGGAGGGTTCTTACATTAAGAAAGCTTATGCAAGACACATAACAAGAGAATATATTGAGAATAAACAATGAGGCGCACGTGGGGAGTCGTAAATTCTTCAAATAGTGGGGACGTCTATAAGAGATCAAGGTGCAATTCACTAAGAGGAGATAAATGAGCGTATTCACAAAGATGTTGAGTACGACTGGTCCAAACATGTACAGAAAATGGTTGCTAACGTGGTGGTGAGTTATAGGTCCTTATGAGCGCATCAAACGGTTTGAGAACAACGATGTCAGTGGTGCTGATATCACGCACTGATGACCAGAACTTCTGAGAATGAGAACATTTTTCAACAGATATTGTATTTGAGTCAGTAGATATGGCATGTGCGTGGAACGTTATGTGCTATTTCGCTTGTATTGATGTAACAGTCGAAATTGTTAAAATACACAATTATAGAACTGTGCTGGCAATTTAGAGTTACATGAAATGAAGGCTTAATATTACTTTGTATGTAAACTTCTATCGCGATGTATAAATACGGTATAATGAACAAGAGAAGAGCTTGTTTGAATAAAAGATTAGCGACTCATCTGTGACGAGATTATTAGATTGACCACATTGCACATGTACAAGAAGATACCGTTGTTTACTGACGACAAATTTGATATGCATATTTTTTTGAGCACGATAAAAGTAAGTCAATGTGAAGTAAGTAATGTCTAATAAAATAACAGAAAAAAAAATAAAATGGATTATGAGAGAAACATGCTTTCATATAATATGCGCACACGAAGAATAATAGTTTATGCATCAATTTAATCATGAATTTGCATATATGGACAAATACATATTGTTATTTTATTCAGAAAATAAATAGATTGATATTGGATAAAACATAATGAAAAGTATCAAGTGTACCTATATGAAGTGAGCGTTTCTTTGTGAAAATGAAACACCAATTTTGAATGGGAAAGTAAAAAAATGTTATTCAAAGTATTCACCATTGCTTTCTACACATTTTGACCATCTTTCTGGCAATTTGTGGATACCACGCCAATAGAAATGTTCTGCCTTTTATTCAATTCATGTGGCACCCATTCTCCACACTTTTGAATCTTTCGCATAGCTTTTAAACAGTAAAAAATTGTTTGTTGTGCAACATTTAACATTGCTGCCATTTGCTTTTGACTCAAAGTATCATCTTCATCGAATATTGCTTGCAATTCGGCGTCTTCAAACTTTTTTGGTGGTCTTCCACGTTCTTCATTTCTCACATCAAAATCATTGTCTCTGAACCATTGAAACCATCTTTTGCATGTTGCTTCTGATAGAGCACGATCACCACATGCCTCTACAAGCATTCGATGCGACTCTGCAGCACTTTTCTTCAAATCAAAACAAAAAATTAATGCTTTCCGCAAATCATCACTTTCTGGTAAAAAATTCGACATTTTTAAGACGATGAAAAGATATGATGTTGTTTGTTCAATGACTTGATGTGTATTAAATATGTTTGACAGATTTCATACTGATCAAACAAAAAAAAAATTAAGGCACGTTCACAGCAAATGTGCCCTAACGACACATTTGTATCTTAACGCTCACTTCAACCAGTACACCTCATAAATGTTAAAAGCAATTCTCATGATGAAAAGATTTCTCCAGTAAACAGCACAGGATTATCATGCTTATACTTTACACTGGTCTGTAGAATAATTTTTAGCATATAAAGAGATAAATTTGATATTATTTTGCATCTCTAAAATCGTAAAAATTTAAATAGTAAAAGAATAGTTTGTGTATGATGCAAAAAAATAGTTTATTATGGAAGGATTGGAGGTTATATATGCAAATAGTGTTTTAAAGTATAGGGTGAGCTAGATGAACCTGATGATATTATAAACGCAGTTGTAGCAAAAACCCTTAAATCATGCATGCAACTATCAGCCCTTTTGTAAAGAGCACCCCGTTCATGCGATATTTGTTTTTTGGGGTACGATTGATAGGATCAGCGCCACATGACCCTCTGACCAAATAAATTCATCCCTCAATTAGCATCCCGACGCTAAGTGGAAACCAAATAATTAATCTAACGTTGATGCGCGTTGGTTCTGATAATACTGCTGTACACGAAAAAACTATATACATATTATCGAAAATCTAATGTTTCGCATATTGACAATTTATCTCACGCACAAAGTCCGAAAGTAGACATAGAAAACAATATACACATTTATGAATCGTGTACTATACACGTAACACAATTGGCAATTGGAAGTACATTGCATAGGTCAGATCAGAAGTAGCACATCCAAAAACAAAATTCTAAATCGATCGTTACGAGCATAAATCAATTTTTTTTTTATTATTTATGTAGATATAATTATTAAGGCGAAAGTGTGGAAAATATCGGACCATTCGTTACGTAAAACAATGTAGAGTACATATAAAAAGAGTGCTTTGATGCTGACAATAATTGACTAGATTTAATTTTCGTATATAGGTACTAAAAAGTGTACGCACGCACGCACACACACAAAGTGGGACATTGTTCTGAGACGTATTTTCAGCGTAGCCTGCTTTTTCGGAAACGATTACATATGCACACACGCACCAATCATATGCATGACAAAGAGATTACAGAAAATGTATTGTAAACTAAAGAGAGAGTGCAGGTAATACGTCAAATGTCCAGATATGCGAAGCTGCAGAATGTATAAAGCTGATACTTGAACTTATGTATCTTATTTTTCAGAATAAACTTTACATTAATGAGGGAGAATGCATTTGTAATAGAATGCGTCATCCTACCGAATTGTTGGGGTTACGGCGGGAAGGAGGGGTAAGGTAGGGCGAGAGAAGTACACACGGAATCATTAATTTATTCCACGACCCCTGAAGGGGAGTAAGGAGAAGTTAGAATACGACTGTGGCGGTGCCAGGCGGCAGGAACCAATTGATCCAAATTTATGGACATTATGATTGACACACGCGCTATTTATAAACCGCGCAGAAATGTGTAATTGTGGTTTTTACAATACATATTGACATATTTAATTACATTATTCATAAAAACGGGAAAAATACAATATTATAAAGTCTAACAGCACTTATTGCTAGTCCAAAAAGGCGGGAAAAGGATGGATTATCTTTTAAAATGGAAAAAATGTCCTTTAAGAAGATACTTTTGCATCCAAGTCATTACGTATAACAATTTCGTAACATTAATCGATTAAATGGATTAAATCAAATAGTTGTGCGAGGAATGATTATTAATCACTTCTTTTCCGAGCTGTAATGCACTTTTTCAGAGCTGTGAAACAGTTCTTCTCAGAGCTAGGGCACGGTTCTTGATAGAACCACAATTTATTTTACATTGGAAGTATCGGTCAAGCGATTAATGGTACAGAATCGTTGTACATAATAATTCCAATGTAAAGTTTGTTTCTAAAGGGCAATTTTTTAAATTTAAAAAATTATTTGTTCTTTTCCCGCCTTCTTAGACTAGCGATAAGTAATATTACATTTCATAATATGTTTGCTCGTTTATATGAATAATACAATTAAATATGTCGATGTGTATTATAACGACCATAATTATACATTTCTGCGCAGTTTGTAAATGACGCGCGTTTCGATCACAGAGTATATAAATCTGGACCAATTGATCCCTGTCGCCTGACACCGCCATGATCATATTCCAACTTCTCCTTGCTCCCCTTCAGGGGTCAAAGAACAAATTAATGATTCCGTGTGTACTCCTACCTCTATGCTGCTTGCGCTGTCATATCCGAACAATACATTCTGTTGATCACTTTTAGACAGAGTATATACGATCTGGATTGCGCAGAGTCAAAAACAATTTCCTCTAGAGTCAACAGCTTACAAATGTCAAAATACCTCATTTTCTATCATCATACTTAACTCTACATCTTTACATACATGTTTACAGTCATCATCATACCTAACTTTACATTGTTCACCCTAATCTTCATAATCTTCTCTATTACATTCTTACCACTTTTTCTCCTAACAATATTTGTTTTTCTTACTACACACTTTCCTCGCCTTTCCCCTATTCCCCTAATTTCCCAGTTCATCCCACAGCCCTCTTAACCTTACGCTCTTAATACTTTCAGGGTGCAAATTCCTCGCCTAATACCTCTATTCTAATTTCAACCGTACTCGTCCCTCGACGCGTGCCACGATAATAAATCGAGATCAAACAATTAATTTCGCGGTGGTTCACGTCGTTCGTAATAAAACCGGCCTCCGTTTTTCCTAAGGGACGCACGTTGTTACACCGTGGCCTAACATCTCCGCAGGAGGGGTCGAGGGGGGTGGGGGGAGGTGAAGTTCGTTGGGTAAAGCAGTGGATCGACACCTCTTCCGACGGCACTTCATTAATCACTCGTTCTGCTTCCACGTCGTGGGCGCTTTTCTGGACGAAAAGCGACGTGGATTCAAAGAAGCACCTCGTCTGGAACACGCCCGCTGACTGCATCGCGAGGCGTAAGCGTTTTAAGGGATGAACCTGTTTTCACGGAGGGGAAACGTCGACACGAGGGGTGCAACGGAGTCCCGGGGACCAGAAGAGTTGTTTTCCGCGGAGGGAGTTCGTGGAACAATAATTAGATCAGCCCGTTGAGGAAGCGTGAACGGAAGGGGAGGTTTGTGAGGGATAATTAGGTAATTGGTCTACCTATATCTGGGATCGATCTGTCCCCGGGATAACTCGGCTAATTTCGTTTTAATCGGGAATTTGTTACGTCACGTTCAATCAACGATCTCCCTTTCCTTCGCCTTTTTAGGAATCTTCTCCTTCCCGCAAGATTAAGGTACGGACGACCTAATTTTATGCGATTCAATTTGGTAAAAACTGGTGAAGTGAGTTTCTCAGGATGATTTAAATGCTAATTGCCTTTGTCATTAGCGAATTTCAAGTAATGGGCGAATTTAAAGTAAAAACCCATTAAAACTATGCTTCGGCCGAAATATAACGTAAATAATATCTTGAAATTGAGTGCTTTTGCTACACTTGTGCTAATTTATGAAAAGATCGAGTTGTATTAATAATGTGTAATATGGTATAGTACTTGATAAGCTTATACAGATATGTTATAATACGTAGCATATATTCCCAGTTGCAAAATGTTGCAAAAATGTACATATCAGAAGCACTGGCCGCATTATGAATACCGAATGTTATAGCCAATGGTCCAGATTATACTGTTAAAAATGTATATATGATTATGAACGCCAAATTTCACGTTTCCATCCAGTTCTTAATCATGTGATTTGATAATAATGGAACGTTTATGTGAAATGAATCCAGAGGTAGATATGAAGGTAAATGTAAACTTATTATACACAGAAAACGTGATACAAAACAAAAAAGAAAAAGGAAATAAATCAATAGCTTGAGAAACAATGCGAAACTGAGTATAAAAATTAAGACTATAGCTGTGTACTCGTATTGGAAAAAAAACGTTTCATACAAAACTGAGAGAAAACTTAAAGTTAAGGGGAAAAAATAATCGTAGCTCTCGTTACGAACGATGAATAAATTCTCCACATTCCATAAATACATCGTCGAAAATCGAAAATTGGACGGATTCTCCGATATCTCGATGGTAATGTGATTAATACAATGGCCAAATTTTGGACATGGACAGGCACGGTCAATACCTTTATACGTTTGCATATCCATGAGGATTATCGAAGCTTGATTCAAGGTTTAACGCGTACGTCTTGTCGAATTCAACCTTGCTAATGGAAGGTTAAGCCAGCTGATCCTCGACTAACTTTGTACACCTTATCGAACAAGGAGCTGATCGAAAGCTCTCGTTTACTCTTGGTCCTCTATCCTCGCTTCGTTCACGTCGATCAAACAGGTGTTTGCTTAGAGAGTTTACGGCGCCGATCCGATCAGCCAACCGTATTCTGCTTAATCACGTTTTTCGCAGAACCAAACATGAAAGCTATACCGTGACGCTTTAACCTGGCTTGTAGCGTGGGCGAAACATTGCGAAACATACACAGAGCGGTTCTTTTTTATCGATTACAAATGAATATCGACTTGCGTGTTGTGTATTTAACACGAAAACTACTTGCATTCTCCAGAAATAATTAAGACATTACGTATAGGTATTTCTTAAAAAAAGAAGAAGGCAAAGGAAATGTGAATAGATCAATATAATTACCTATATACCGCATGAAAATGATGGGAAATCATAGAAATACGCCGTAATATAGATAAGGTAATTTGAAAAAAAAGTGACTGATCAGTCATTTTGATTGGTTCGATAATTCTAGTGATAATAATTTGCTTGTATTGAAATCGTGCTAGCCTGAAATAGTGTTTTAGTTAATGTGATATACACTACTTAATAGAAAGTAACGATGTTATAATCCATTTGCAGATTAAAACATAAGCATGTGGAGTTATTTACTATATAAGCTCACAAAGCTGTGCAGAAACGACGTAATACCATTGTGCCCCTAACAATAATATAATTATTTAATGCTTTCAAAATACTATAAGTTAATTTACGATTTAGGCTTTAAGCTACATTAATATTTGAGATTGGAAAAATAAACAGAGAATGTGTAATTGATACACTGCTGACCAGATAATCCTTCCATTGAGATGATTGTCGAATTATTGATTTGGCATGATAATTTTGCTGATTCGAGTTAGTCAGCATTGGTTACGATAAGCACGATATATTTATGGGCAGATAACCAAATGATGTGCGCATTACCGTGTGTGAGATTACAGGTTCATTAATACGATATTGTAGTTTGATGTCGTAGTAGTCGGATGTTAAGAACAAAATTAATTACTTGTGCTTCTGAAAACTATACTTCGAAATTGAAATCAATTGGAGATTTCTCTATTTATTCTATTGAATGTTGTACGATCATGTATTTTTACACATTTTCAAAGCTTTGACACATTGAAAAATATTGTAGAATATTTTTGTACTTTTTTTTGCATTTTACAGTTCAAAAGCACAAGGTTTATAATATTTTTAAATCTGCCATCCATTTTCGCAATACGCTGTGTATTTTTGTTTTACGTTTTGAATAAAAGTTCATAGATACAAGTTCTTTTCCAGTCACGCGTTGATAAATGGTGTAGACACACATATATAGAGTCATGATCAAATTTAGCACGTGGATGGAGTATCACTTATAGCGCTTCAGTCGTTACGGGTGTATCGAATTAAGCTCACAACCAGAGCAATTTACAATCTTTGTGTGAATACTCTAATTGTTTTACCACATATAAACAGAGTAAGGACATTTGTATTTTGCAGCTGTATGAGAATAAACTACATATTACCGAAATTGTATCCTTTAACGTATTAACAATTGATATATTACGTGCAAAGCCTAGAAATCTTTGTACAAATTGATGTACATTTTTATGAAATACATACAGATGCTCTTTTGATCATTTTTAGAGAATATATATATGGCCTAAATAACGAAAGGTTAAAGAAAATTTCGTTCAAACTGAATGTTTAGAGAAACATTATCTTCTACTATCCTAGTTTCATTAACTTTATTATAATTTTCTCCCTCTTACTCCTTTAATAATTATGTCTCTTATTGCACATTTGTTTCTTTTTCCTTTAATTTCTTTGTTTTCTTGAAGTTTTATCTACCTCCTTTAATATTACATTTGTAACATTTCCAAGATACAAATTTCGTACAATATTTCAATTTTAATATTATCCATATTATTTACAAATTCACGATAGAATGATAACACCACAACTCACGATTCAGGATTTATATTGCATTGTATTGATAAATTGCTAACTCAGAGTCTTGTGTAACCTGAGCATTATAGAGCTGTACACAGTCCTGGAAGTGTCTGGAAGAGCTTTTCCGACATTTTGCTACTCTGCTCCCCGAAGAAAGCGACCAAAAATGCGAATGATTCGAGGAGCACGGAGTTAGTTCAGCAATGAAAGGCAGGGGTATCCACGCGATTAGTCTCACGAAGTTTCTCGGCTCGTTGAATGTGAATAGCAAGTTTATCGCTCATGCCCGTGCGCGATCTTACATTAGCCCTTAGGCTATTTGCGAGCTAGCCGTCCTATATCATTTTTAGTACATATACTATTCGTAAGGAATCACGATTATTCATGATTTATCTCCTATTATTTCTCCATTTTCCGCTCCTCTTGACATAGCAGATTGAAGAAGTTTATATGCGTTGTAGGAGTTGAAAATGTTGAACAAAATAGGAATGGCTAATGACGTATTCAGTCCAATTCAAAAGAAATAATATATGCACGATGATAACGTACTAAAAAAAAATACTAGGTTGTTCAATAAGTTACATGAATTTGATTAAAACATGAATTTGTAGTTGTAAAAATGACATTAAAAATTAAAGACTTTAAACTGAAAAGACTTCAAAAGTTAAAAAAACGACGAACTTATTGAACAATCTGGTAGTACTATATCACGCAATGGTATTGCTAGTATTTATTTACTTTACTATTACTTTATTATTGATGGTACTTATCTACATCTTGATAACTCTACCTTATCAAAAGAATGTCAAAGAGGTTTACTGTGACTTTTGACGCCATAATAAGATATATATGGAAATAACTTTCTACCTCACCGATGGATTTCGATCTACTTTAATACGTTGAGGTGTTATTTGGAAGTGACCTCCGAAATAGAGTTTAGGTCACTGCATCATTGTTTTAAAGAAAATTGAAGTCAACGTTACCATGCTATTACGACACATCAGTTTTGGAATTGGTATTTAACCTATTATATGCCAACGCCAAGTTCAAACCTAAAAAATGTACTATTTAATTAATTCCCTACAGTAAACTAATTAGACAAAAAATATTTTGATTGAGTTTGCAACTCTTATAGCAGTCAGTACAACATTTAGGTACAACAATCAAAACTAAAACTTCCACTACACAGATAGAAATTAATGTAAAATGAATATCAAACATTTTTACATTACTTAACAGTTTTATATTAATAAAAATATGAATAGAAATTAATATAAAAGAAGCGTTCCAAAGAAGGGAAAATGGTAAATAATAGGTTAAATATGGTAGCTGCAAAATTTGTTGTTTCAATTCCCTCCAGAGCAGTTATCTTTAAGCATAGAGATTGAATGATTACCAAAAATATTACTAAGAATTGAAATCGCTTCATTTTATGCAGAGTATAACGAACAATACACTTTATTGTACTAACGGCTTTAATCTCTCAACCTGAAATTATCTATTATATTACTATACTACAAGAACTAGAACTAGAACAGTGGTTCTTAAGCGGTGCTCTACGAACTTGTTACAAGTGCTTCACGAAATGATAAAAGCCCCGTAATAGTTACGAAACTTTGTTTGTACAAAACTTAACATAACAGCGTTCTCTCGCTCTTCTCGTATTCCTTGTTCCTTATTCTCTCTACACATTACATTCACAGCGTACTATTGAATTCTGCGATTGCACAAGTAAATTTGATTACAATTTTTACGAATACATAGTTTTTTTTTCTTTCAATCAATATTGATTTAAATCTTTTCTTTTTTATTAATATAAATATTTATTAATTTATATAATAACTAAATAAAATAAATAAATATTAAAATAAATAAAATTAAATATTTTCTTTTTTATTGTTATGTAATCTACTTAATTAGTAATAACAGTTATTCATAAATATTTGTATTGTTTGGTTTCTGACTCTGATCTTGATGCCCCGAAAATTTTTTTCGTAATCAACATTTTTGCGTAAATACAAAAAGTAGGAAAACCACTAGACTAAAAAAGAGTGAATGAGCAACAGAGAGAAGTTTGAACTATGGATATAAAGCTTTACATGCCAGATCCGAAACCAATTAACTTTGACCTCGATTTTCCAGAAAACGAAGGCAAAATGCTGTAAACTGTTTTACAAGTTCCAGTTTTGAGCAAACACGCATCAATAATAATTTAAAAAATAACAATTAATACACTATTCCAGAACTACTTCTAACTCACATTGATATTTCAATAATGCTGATTCACAGTCGCTCAATCTTTGAACTTCTGAGCAACATTGTACTAATACAGCGACGATTGCTTGAGTTTGGTCGTATTGCCTGCGTTCAGGATCATCAGGGAAGTTATTAAGAGGGAGAGAGAGATAATGATAGAAATAGATGTATGCAGGGGAAAAGAATTACGCATACACTTGTCGGATGGATAAAGATAGTGATAATATATTTATGTAAATCCTACTGAATCTTTATCGAAAGTAAACCGATCGTACGTGCTCGCGACTCAGTCCGAAAGATGACTCCCGTCTCCGTTGTAAACCAAAACAAACAACAACATGCTTTTGCTGCGCGAATGTAGCTGATCGTTCATACGATAAATTATATTCTACACTCGGTGCCTTGTTCCTTACACTATGGAAAAGATTCGTGAATTGTAGAAAACAAATGATATTTGTTCTATTGATTCATATTGCTAGCAGGAATAAAATATTATATATAATTATACTCCCTTTCTATCTTCGACAATAATCGCGCACTCGAGAATATCTGTTGTGGCTACGTGTGTTGAATAAAGATTGTAAAAATACCCGACGAAGCAAAAGCAATAGGAGGAATGTTTACGCTTGTCGCATGTATCTTTGGTTTTTAAAGCTCTCAAAGAGACTAAGAGCACGAGCCTTCGCAGTATGTCGAATGAGATGTAAACACCAAAATATTCCGTGGTTGTATTTATACTTATTCATATGTAGAGACAAGCCGATGGTCACATCGTAAAAACGTAAACGGATACGCGCCACTGCCTGTGTACCGATGAAAAATCGATTATAATAGTCGAGGCGCATTCGAGGGTTTAACGTACGGTGAACTGACGCATGTGCATGGACGAGGATTTGCCACGGTATAAACAAAAAAAACTATGTTTGCGTTGGAAAACAAAGTAAATCATTCTTACAAAAGCATCAGATCGTACATAATAGATTCTAAAATAATTGCTAAAAGATTACGAAAGACCGCTTTATTTATGACATTTTGCCACGCCATAAAAATGTTGACCTTTTTTCTCTCATAATAATTATTTTAGAATATAAAATTATGGGACTTTTGTTAGCAGATGCACTAACAATTGCATTACTATCTCATTGAATTTGATTGAAACTATTTACATACCAGATCCAAAACCGATTCGACGACATTTGGCCGTGACTTTGACATGAATTTTCTCGAAAATGAAGGTGTAATCCCCTTAACCCTTGTGCAAGAGACAGTTTTAAGTGACCCCAACCGGTATGTTAAAGCAGATCGAAAATGGTTAGACACAGGGTCAGGCCTTTCACTGTAAGCAGCGAACCGCGCATGCACCGCTTCCTTTGGTTCTTGGTTTGAGGCGTGTCGATGGCCCCTTAAGGCCTCTTTGACCGGACTGAACAGGTGATTCTCTGAGGATACGAGATCGAACCTATATGCAGGATGAGGCACTATCTTAAACTTGACTATCGGCTATACGCTGCACTCGAAAGGGCCGTAAAGAGCCGTCGAATCATGTCGGACCAGAAATAGAAGGGAAAGGTAGTGCTTGACTAAAAATGATGTTTCTTGAGACGGAAAAAAAACTTGTACACCTATGTGAAAAATACATTAACACGTTCCGTGTCAAGACGTTTTTGCTCAACTTGTTTTGATTACTTTATATTTTGACTAAAGACTGATATACTATCACACAATATTTTATTACTTCATCAATCCATAAGTAATTTGTTTAAAGTAGTTATCATATCGTGTACCATTTACTATTTAATCAGTTCGATTGTCAAAGTCAATCGTTACGTAACTTTTCGATTACTAAAATAAACCTGCTGCATTTGAATTTGTTAATTAGAAAACGAGGAAAAATATAAAATATTTAACAAAAGAGGGAGTAGGTAAAGATGTGGAGATAACATTTTTTTCTTTTTTATTTATTTCCGTTTGAAAATAAATTCCAACCATTACATGTAATCATTAATTATTGTATACATATACCAATGAAACAAATTTATGCACTTTGTTGCATACTGTATTTGTTATAATGCCTCATTCTTTTACCGAAAATATATTTTATAGAATTAAATTTGTTATAAAATGTGTGTTTTCAACATATTTAATAAATGTATCTGCATGTATAGTTTACGGTACATGTGTCCTCGAGATCAAGCTTAACGTGTACCATAAACGGTACACATAGCACGGAACGTATTAAAAAGAAAAAAAAACACGTGAAAAAGATATTATATTATATTATAGTTTTTATCCTTATAAATATAACGTTAATGGCTACATAGCGGATGATTGTTGCTCCATTTATATGCTTACTACTCTTCGTTTACAAAAGTATCTATATCGCCAGCAAACATAGCTTGCAATCTCTTTACAAAATACTCAGAAATATCAGTGTGAATACAGCATTGGGGGTAGCTAAGGTACAAAAGTGTGGTGGGAGATAGATGACAATTGAACTGATTTTACGGTGAATAGTTTTATAATATGTTAATAATTTTGTTGTCATGTTTCTACTAAGGATATAACCTGTTGTATTAATTTCATGTAATATTTACATTTTTACTTTTGCGTTACACCAATCTTACATGTGTAAACAATGAATATTATTCTACTGCATATAGGCCACGTGAGCAAGCAGCAACTTCCAAATTAAAGCAGGAGGAAATGAATTGCAATACGTAGAAAGACAAACATGATATTTAGCGAGAAACAATTCAATATCTTTATGCAATTCAGAATATGAGTAATCAACTACTTTGTATACAGTTAAATAAGAAAGTAGCCTTACTTTTATATTACCTAATTTCGTGAAAAAATATATGTACATGATATGTCAAAAATCGTGGTAGAAGTGAATAAAGTGTGATAGCTTCTAGAAGAGTGTATCAAAAATGCAGGTAGACAGTTTTTCACGAGACTTCACTTTTGCGGAGGCTGACTGTAAAGCTCCGTCAAGCACTTCCTTAGTTTCTATTACGATGCTTCGATAAAATATGCATATATAATAATATAAAGACAACAGAAAAAGTAGAAAAGGAATTTCAGCACGCAAACATTTCGCGTTTGCCAGTTCAAAGATTGAAACATGTTGTAAAACAAATTTACATTAGTGTAATTCGATCTATTGGTCATATAATTGAAGAAATAGAAATTGATGGTAATATATCGCAGTATCATCGAAATGCACACGTGCCGCATTATATCACAACGTGTAATAGATTATACCAAAATACATAATTATTAATATATGCATCTGGAGTCATCTCTTTCTGATTTTTTTTCTTTTCTTCTTATATGCTACATGAACGAAGTAATCCCATACAAAGTCTTAAATGTACTCATTTTTCATATATGTATTGGGTAGGTAAGAAAGTAATTTCGGTACTGCAGTGAGAATCAAAACTCATATTTTTAGATAAAGAATAAAGTTGAATCAACGATACATTTTCCGTTTTATTCAACGACCTTTTGCCATCTTCCTGACAAATTCATAATTCCGCGATCACAAAACTTTTTTATCAATAAAATATTGAACCAAGTGCGATTTGAAAACGAAAATACTTTTTGCCAACCCAATACTTAATTGTCTTCAATCTGTCACCTTTGTATGGTTTGCTTAATCGCTATCGAACGAGCGCATTTTTCTAGTACAATGACCAGTAAATAGACGGAATTTTAATAACTTAATTGCTTTATTATTAGAGCAAGAAGAAGTGTATAATAAATACCGCTTTTATTGCATTTTATTACATTTACAGTGATGTAGTGTTTACAGTAGTACATGAACAGATATGTCCATACAAAAAGATAGTAAACTGAAAATGACAGAAAAATAATAGAAGTTGACATAAACAAATAGATGTATGTAGGTATGATCAAAAAATAAGGTGACTTTTTATTTTTATCAAAAAATATTTATTTACTTATCAATATTTATGTTGAACCCATTCAAAGCAATCACCCTCAGATATAATACACTTGTGCGCTTTTTCAATCCTCGAAGCACTTCTAATAAGTATTTTTTGGTATAGCCTTGAGCTCTTCCAGCAATGCAGTCCGCAATCGTTGCAAATCTCCATCCTTTCATTGGTCTTTTCAGTTTTGGGAACAGAAAAAAGTCACAAGAAGCCAAATTCGGTGAATATGGTGGCTGAGGCATGATTGTGGTGTTATTTTTGGCCAACAAATCACTTACAAGCTACGATGTGTGAGCAGGTGCGTTGTCGTGATGCAAAATCCATGAATATCATACCCAAAACATCCGTTAGAATTGCTTGACATGAACCAAACGAGATACCGAGATCATCAGTTACTTTTCTAATGGTGATTCGACGATTCTCCAACACTATTTTCTTCATTTCTGTAATGTTTACTTATGTTCCGGTCGTGCTGGGACGTCCAAAGCGGTGTTCGTTATGAGCATCTTCTCGGCCTTCTTGGAAGAGCTTGTACCATTTATACACATTTTTTTGACTCAGAGTACACTCACCGTATGCCAGTGTCAACATTTCAAGTGTTTTGGAGCACTTCATTCCATTTTTTACACAAAATATGATGCAAATTTTTTCCTCCATTTTTTTCAACAACAAAAAATCGCCAACACGCAAAATACGTCCAAGCTTAATGCCCCTCACACGCAAACAAAAGATGCTATATAGCTGAAACTGTGGACATATGTTCGGAACGAGTGTACCAACATGAGGAAGAAAAGAAAATAGAAATCAAGTGTAGGTATCCCACGAAATTCAAAAAGGCATCTTACTTTTTGATCACACCTCGTATATAAAGTATAGATTTGTATGCATAAATTTATACTATCCTATACTGTGTACAAAATCGTGTGTTTCCTTTCAATGCTCGGCTAGGAATGCCCCTGAACGCGTCGAGACTCGTGCGTGACGTCAAGAAACGATTGTCGATCGCCCTTACTTTCAGCAAGCACGATCGCAAAACTTAACAGGTTTCTCGAAATATCACGTCATGCCACCTGTATGGTGACATTAGATTTTCTTGGAATATTTATATCGCGAATATGGCGGCATTCGATTTTCTTGGAATATTTATAATGTCAAGAATGTGGTGGCATTTCTTCTTTAAGGGTTCATCACAATCTCACACGCCTATATCATAATAGGAACCTCCGTGGAATTTACTCTATCCAAAACGTTTCCAAAAATCCAAAACGTACATTTAGTACCACTTTGAAAAAGAAAGCGGTGTAGATAAATCATCGTTTGTTGCAGTTATCTGTAGAAAACAGATACCACAAGGGCGAATAGCGGAGAGGGTGGTAGTTGTAGCCCATAGAATCTTCAGCTTGCGATAACAGGTTGCTGAGGTTTCATCGATCGTCGGCTTTGTGGTATGGCTTGCCTTCCGTTCGTTTCGGCAGGGTTCAATCGACTCAAATCAGATCCGGATAAGTTGGACCTGGCAATGGAGTCTGCTGACGGTTCGAATCTTGAATCTTCGATCCGTTCGCACGAGGTCCTATCGAGACTGGATTCCCTATCATGCCACCCGAATGACTCAAGTGGACTTGGCTGAGTCATCAGGTTGCGTCGATTCACACGCACTTCGAGCCTCCGTTATTGTCTTTGAAGTCTGATAATAGTCAGGTATTGATACGAATAAATATGACTAGCATACCGAAAACTCATTAAAATTTACCGGAAATTTCTGCTGCTTTAAAACTTTATCCGTGTAATCTTACGAATGTCCAATTAAAGCTTCAAGCGTCAATCGTGAGTCTTACTTTATGAAAAGGTAGGATTTTATTACTCGGTGAAAAATGGAGAATTTTTTTCTCTACCGAGTTTATCTGTTTTATCAAGTTTAATTGCGTGCTTTTCAGTATTTGTGATTGATGTAATTTGCTTATTGTTTTTAAGGTAAATTCCGAATCAACAGGATAATTGTAAACATATCGCATGGAAAATTTTATAAAGATGATATGCGAGATTTACATCTCAATCGTCAACGAGAGATCCACTGTGCAACTGTAATTCTAAAATACGTATCTCGCGACTCGATTACAAAGTTTGTTCAGCTTACTACAAGATATGTATCTTGTAAACCGTTTGCAAAGCTGGAATCACCATTACAAGATATCTCTTTCATTTTTGATATCAACGGCTGACGTAATTTGATAACCTCATTTGTAATTAATGTATGTGTGTGTGTACGCTCGTGCATGTTTGTGTGCATTAGAAGAAAGTTATTAGAAGTAATAGTCAAATTCTGATTTTCAACGTGAATTTCTCTACACGCTTGTAGCCCGATCATAGGATTGCGGACATACAAAGTAACTGCCCGAAGCGGTGAATTTGGACATGGAGAAGTTGGTTAAGAGAGAAAATTGAAATTAATAAATAACAATAACAAATATAACAACAATAATAACAACAATAATAAATAACAATAACAAATAACAATAACAAGAGTAATTTGGCAACTTATTAGATTTTTTTTCCTAGAAAAGTAACATAAATCCTATCAAAAGAAAGAACGATACTTTATAACATTAAAAATGAGCAAAGATTATATCTGCATTATCTCTCTCGAAAATAAAAGTACCAAACTTGGATATTGATAATTACAGAATTTTGTGTCATGAACGATCCTCCTATTCCTCAACGGTAAATCGTGATATTGTACTGCCACAGAAGCGACGTCAAAATTATACACTATGAAGATGTATAATATATAATGATGTAAAGAGTAGCAAAACTAATTTTCGCTCCGGGCAACGGAACAGATAAATCGACTCCTATGTCCATTATACCATTGTACATTTTACGCGTCGCTCGTTCCGGATCGTTTCTTCCACAAGTCGCGATGTGTCATAGAGCGAAGAGTAAGAAAAATGGATGCACAGCTGAGGAAATAGGGTCGAGGCACCGAGCGCTATTTAATTTGTTTCCTAGGGTGTCGCACATTCTACTACCCCATTAGGCGAGAATGGGCTCTGCGATTTATGCTCAGGCAGATTATCTCGAAGATAAAGGGGGGCGCCTAGATAACCGCCGGAATTTCGTGGGGGTAGCATCCGTATGGAGGACAGATCGAATTTATTGCCCATCGACCTACTTAACCGGCCCGCTTTTCTGGGCGCGGTTCCACGCAGCCTCAAAAAGGAAAAAACTTGGTACCCCGTGAATCGAAACAAACGATGAGGAAAGGAAAAAACTGAAACAAAAGGAGCTCGAAATAAATGCAGGCCATTGCATACAAAAAGGAGAAGATTTTATTCGAATAATATTAACAGATATCATAGCCAAAGTATAGCAGAATCATATACCAGGGCAGAAATCATTTAACTATTATATGTGATGAGTTGACTGTAAAGGCGTTTGTATTCATCTCCTAATTTAGTATAATGAAGAGAATTAACTTTGTAATTAGATTGCAAGTATAAAATGCTAAGATTTAGTATGTCCGTTTAATTGGCAAGATTGGTTGAATATTCTTTAAACATTTTCGTAGAAAAAGCATACGGCAAAATTCTTTTTTTCTGCTAAGCACGATGAAAAATTTAGTAAACATCAAAGCGAGCCACTTCCTTTGTAACGTATAACTCATTTTCTCTTTGCTATGTAAAAATGACCAGTTTGTGCAAGCAATGCTTTGTACCGCACGAATAATGGTTTATTCGTCTGGTATTTGAATCCAATTTTTCTTGTTCCGCTATATGTCGCAATGTAAAAATAAACGGTCAATATATACATCAAAAGTAGCATTAAAAATAAACTATTGTACGATGACATATTTATCATAATGTCGATTCTATTGTTTCATCAGAGCATGATTTCAATTTAATGAAATATACGGTTCATGCAGATCTATGGGAAAATAATGTAATTTCAATTACTAAACTGTATTTGTTTAAAATGATAATACCAAACTTATGACGCGTTTGGAATAACGTTAATAAATTATTTCGAATTACAAATTTACCATTCATAATTATAAAATTTTATAATATTACATCATCGTGAATTCTAATAATAATATATTAAACATCCTCAATAAAGTGCGCATTTTCTTTCCTTCTACAATTTCTAGCACTTTCAGCTTAAAATATGTATACTCAACGATTTTCCATAAAATCAGTATCTCTCAAAATAAATAAAGCTATCGATTACGGATTAGGTAAATTATGAATAAACTCTTACTGGAATAAAATGTAATCGATATTATTGAATAGACGTCATCCGAGGCATTATTAATAGTTTCCCCGAATCTACGAATGAATTTTTCACGAAAAAATATACCACGTACTTTCCAAATTTGAATACATTGGCCATACTGTAACCACGACTTTTTTTAACCTTACATTATGAAAGAAAAGATAGAAGTGGATATAACCAACATTAGTTCAGCTGACAATCATAGAACAGTATTTTCCATTTCCAATAATCCAGGAATACCTTTCAAAATTACTAGTCGATTCGAGCCTAAATGCGTGCCTAAAACATTACCCGAAGATTCATATCGAGTTATAGATCGCTAACATAATGTGCCAATTACCCGGATGAATATCATCAACAGAACCCCCAGCATTCTCCGCGATTCGATGGCATACTTGCAGTGCAAGGGGTCAAACGGACTAAATATTCCGAAGTTTTCGCAGGGTCCCGTAGGTGAAAAACTTCAGAGCACCTCAATATTCGCAGCTCTACATCCCGATCGCCTCTTCCTCCCTCACCGTCTACGAATAGTTCCACGCCGATTAAGTCCGCTCAGCTTTTCGCAATTAAAGCGCGCCCGGCGATCGCCGCACTTCCGGACGCTAATTAAGAGTAATAACGCCGCAAAAAATCCAAAGTGCGCCGTAGAATGGACAGAATGAAAAATTACCCGAATAGTTTATCCCCCGCGAAATCTCTCTCGGTGGAGAAAAGGATGATCGATCCGGCACGGGCGCGATAAAATGCCGTGAAAGCGCCCTCGAATACGCATGCCTCCGTGCGGTCCTTCGAGGCAGACCTTCCCTCGGTCATGGAAGAAAGCGAGAGTTTCGTAATTGTTCAGCCGACTCCCTCCAGCTCCCTTGGACCCGCGAGGCCAACCCCCTCCGTGTTTCCCGGAAATAAATGTGCCAGCGGTAGAAACGTTCGAGCACGTGTACCTTCTTGAAATGAAACGCTTAGGCAGGAAGGTTCTCTCTCTTTCTCCACTGTCGGTCGATACGTAGTATTGTACATGCGTGCACATATCGCTTCACGATAGGACTCGCGACGATGAGGGGATAATGCGTTTGAAATAGAGTTTCACAGTGTATTTCGCACCAGATCTCTTCTTTGTTTTCACGCTTAGTTTCGTGTACTATTTCTGAGTGACGATTAACCGGTTAAAGGCGTTTGACGTGTATATATGTTGGACTGCATTTCTATTGCGGTGTGGTTCACGTGTATACTCGTCGTGTGAGATAAAAAATTACCATTGAATGTAGAGCTCGAAATTTCGATACAATGTAATAAGAATATTAATTGGTGGTATTTTTATATTATTGTTTGTTTATACAATTGTATTGCATTTATGTTACTAATATAAGTGCTATGTATTTGATATGGAAAGGGATGGTTCAATTCGGCAAATACAAATTTTCTCGAATTGGTCGACCATCTACATTCACAAAACTTACATCGGGAAATATTGAAGATATTGGCGTATTACTTACGAAATGCCATTTTGTGTGGTACCGTGTTTCGAAAAATATCACACGAAAATCAATCGAAATTCTTAAAATTATTTCCTTTCTTCAATTTTTGTTATTTATGAATTTTATTATTTTCTGACAATTTTTAAGTTTATAATAACAGTAATCTTTTCAGAAATTAATTGTAATTAATTATAATTGCAAATAAAACTGTAATCCTTCCTCGTTTTTCATAAAATTTATAATAGGACTCGTCATTGCTTGATTTGAATTCCTCACTGCATGGAGATTTTTTCAAACAAAATTCCACACTTAATTGGTTGAATAACTGCGGTATTTAAAAATTCATAAATGGAGTTCTTTCACGCAGCCGATTTGTTTTAAACACTTCTCGATGCACGTATGTGATAAATTCAGGTTCTCTGTAATCCCAAGCGTTGTATTATGGCCATCCGCGTTGATGATTGCTTTGATCCGGCCGACATCCACTTTGACAAAACGAGCGTTATTCGTCTTTCAGTGAAAAATCACTGGAACAAAATTTATTAATACGTTCGTTGCTACGTCAGCCAGATTTGGCTGACAGGTATGTTTCCATGGGGGCCCTGTCAGCCAAACGTGGTTGACGTGCTTCTTTGACGATTATGTGACGTTTTACTGCGCGGAAATGGAAAACTGTAAATACGATCCGTTGATCAACATCTAATGAGCGATGTCTGTACTACAGACCCACCCAAATCATCGGTCCAATAAATGTTTTTATTTTTTCAGAAGCGATTGATTTTCATCTATTCAGTTGATCGTTATCAGTGTTTCCAAGTTGATGAAATTTTTGTTCTGCGTATTATACATTAAAAAATAATAGAATAAACTTTACTTGCGCTATTGTTAGATGGCAAATCCAGCAGAAGCCCACTTTTTCCATTGAGTGGAAATGATTTTTGCTTGTTGGCAAACTCGTTTCACTGGATATTGTTCAAAGAATCGTCAGCATTGATGATGCTGACAATCTGAAAGTGAAGATGAGTTCAATAATTCTTGCGATAGTGATCACGAATTGGATAGCGATTATGAAAATTGCTTGTCAAGCACTAATGAATAGGGGGATAATTTTAATGCAAGTGGAGGAGGAAAAAAGATGAAATTGTTGATGAATTCCGAAGACGATAGTGAAGAAAGCAGTAAAGGGCAAAATATTGAAATTACTATTGATGAAACAGTTTGGAACGAGATCGAAACGAGTTCCTCTCCTAGCAGACCACATTCAAAGATGTATCTGGTCCAACTGGTCACGCCAAACGAAACATTGCAATGGGCAAAATAATCACTGCATTTTATTAACTATTTGAAAATAATATCATAGAATACATTATAAAATGCATGGAAATAGAAGCACAAAGAGTTCTAGAAACAGAATGGAGTTTACCTCGAGACAAATTTGAGGCATTTATAGGTATTTTATATGTACGCGGTGCATATGAACAAAAAACGTTAACGCATCGTTTCTATGGAATAAAAAATGGGATCCTTCATTTTTCCCAATGTCATGAACCGAAATTGCTTCGTGGAAACGCTACGATTTTTGTGTTTTGATAATAAAAACGAGCGGTGCCAACGCTTGGGGAACGATAAATTTGCTTTCGTATCAAGAGTATGCAACATATTCATTGAAAACGGTCTGATGACTGTTTCAACGGTTGATGATTAAAAAACATGTTTGATTGTTATCTATATTCAACTGATAATTTGTCAATTGATAACGGTGTCAAAACACCTCTTGGTCAAAATAGGTATAAACAAAATCGTGGTAGAAGTAGTGTTGATAGAGACAAACTGTCATTTTGAATGGTTCGGCATATAAGATGATACAATATTTCGGTGTAACCTTAAGCTTGTTATTAAATTTTGTATAATGCTTATTATTGTATACTCTCTACATACTTTGCTTAAAATTTTCTTTCTTAATATATTTCAAAGACGGCTTAATTAAAAATAGTCGTATTTAGTAAATTACACGAAAAAAAATTGGTTGACTTTCAAGTATTTTATTATATTTTATAAATATACAAGTACAATATAATAAACTTATCCTACATATATATTGTATTAAAAACAATTTTATAAGTTATTATGGAACCACAAGTTACAAAAAGTCATTCTGTACCCATTACAGTCATACACGATATCTGTAATGTAATATTATACAAAAAAAACACTAAAGTTATAGTTTGTAGCATCATAATGGTCGATAAGTGGGTACATAAATAATACGTTCATAAGTTAAGTTAAAACTATATGGCACAGTTTACGAAATGTATTGTACGACTCATCATGAGAATAACATGAGAAATCTTGCTGCGAAAAATGTTCGAAGTTTCCGATTTTGTCGCTAATTGTTATTATACGCATAATATGAATACGAATTCGGATTTCTAGGAATTTCGTACAGATTTTCTGGCAGAGGAAGAACTGGTATTTCGACACATTCCACGATCTCCACGTCTCGTTTCTGACAAGAAGGTACCGCATGGATACTTGCAATACTTAGAGTTCTCCTGCAATCACTGTCAGCGCTGGAGATTGGCAAGCAGAAAAGGAAGAAGTGGCTTATAATACAGCTTCTTGCGGCATAATACACAGAGAAATAAGATCCTAAAATTCTCGCAACATATGTGCTTGGATATTAGATAATTATATACACAAATATTTGAATCGGTTTCTTCTTGCATCTTTTCAACTAAATGGTTTTTTCATTAAATGACAATCGCAATACCAACTGTTGAATAATAATATGCGTTTGACATTTTGAATATGTAAACATACCCAAAAATTTTATTAAAGACGTATAATTGTGAAATTAACAATTACTTAGCAAGCAACTTAATATTTTATAATGTATGGTCGTCTGGTTTAATATACACATTACATTATTAACATTCAATAGTTTGAATTAAAGTTAGAAAATATTTCAATGTTACAGATACTTTAATCTATTTATAACATTACACGTATATTTACATGATTATTAGATATTTTTAGCCAATTATTGGGTCTATGCATAAGTCCATAGCGAAAATAGAGTAATTTTCAAATGCAAAATATTTACCAAAAATAGCTATTTCAATCAACCAAATATGTTCCATTTTGTTCAATGACTCTTTGCCATCTCTCCACAAGCTTCGTTATTCCTCTTTCATAGAATTCTTGAGATTTTTGGGCAAAGAAGGCATCCAAGTGGTTCTTGAGGCCGTCCAAGGAACCGAAGGTTTTATTATTCAAATTGTTTTGTAACGCCCGGAACAAATGAAAATCTGAAGGTGCTAGATCGGGACTATACGGTGGGTGCACCAAAATATCCCACCCAAGCCGCGATAGTTTTTGCCGAGTTACCAAAGAAACGTGTGGCCTAGCGTTGTCTTGTTGGAATACAACGCCCTTTCTGTTCGCCAATTCGGGCCGCTTCTGATCAATTGCTTGCTTTAATTTATCCAGTTGTGAGCAGTACTTGGTGGAATCAATCGTTTTGTTGGGTGGGAGCAACTCATAATACACGATTTCTTTATAATCCCACCAGATACCGAGCATTGCCTTCTTTGGGTGCAATCCTGCCTTTACAACCGTTTCAGGAGCCTCTCCGCGCTTTGATCTTTTTCGAGTGATATTATTGTAGAGAATCCACTTTTCGTCACCAGTTATCATTTGCTTTAAAAATGGTTCGTATAGATGACGTTTCAGCAACGAGTCGCGAGCAGAAATTCGGTCCATTAAATTCTTTTTGCTCAAATCGTACGGCACCCAATCATCAAGCTTCTTTATCATCCAAAGCTTCCGTAAATGTCTCGAAGTAGTTGATTGATCAATATTGAAGTTTTTTCCGATCTCTGTAGTCGTTAAATGCCGATCAGAGTCATTTAAAGCCTTGATATGATCGATATCAGTAGTAACTGGCCAATCAGAGCGAGAAGCATCTTCGAGATCAAAATCTCTACAACGAAATTTGGCAAACCACTTCCGACACACACTTTTGCTTACGGCATTCTCTCCGCACACGTCGCATATTTTTCAGAAATAAAAAAGCGAAATGCATCGAAAATACATATTTTTTGCTTCCATGTTCAAAATATAATTAAACTTTGTACACGTAACGGATGACTGTGAATACTTTTTTAAAATGTCGGCACAAACTTCAGCTTTCACGTATGGTAGGATACTTCATTTGTTTGAAACAAGTGAGGGCGGAAAAACAACAGTGAACGACATCTGTCGGGATTTCGCTATGGATTTATGCATAGACCCAATATAACTCTTCATGCTTTTTTAAAATTTTATTTAATATAATACATTTTATCATGCAAGCAACTTCGATATAATATATAATAAGATGTAAATTGAAAAACTCATTTTAAAGAAAATCGCGAGATATTTCTCATGTTTACTTATAATTTTTTATCTTTATTTTAAACGCCTGCCACGTTATTGGTACTGCGATGCACGAAGTGTTTAAGACAGAATGTTTACCTGGACGACGCACTTGCTACGTAGAAAAGGGGGAAGAATCCCCAAAGACGGTCGAGGAGTTGGTCGAATTTTACGTATATAAGGACAGTACATAAGAGTTACGGTAGTAGCGGATAGAACCTTGAGCTTCCACGCAAGAGACCCGGATTCAAATCCCGGCCATCACCTCTGGGTTTTTCCATGTCATATGTATCATACACCCTAGTTCTGCTGGTTCGAAACCCACCTTAAAGACTAGGTCCTAGGCTAAATAACCTTGGGAGTCGCTGCTAAAAATTAAAAAAAAAATGGACAGTGCATGACAAAACGATTATTAAATTATAAAGAGTTACAATTGTTATTTTATGGAAAATGACGAATGTAAATAGGTACGAACCGATAAAGAGCACGACGAATAGAACGGTTAAAAAAGAACGAGGTTCGTTTTTATACCGAACATGAAGTTCTATTGTTGTAAATGTATTGTTAATTAATTAGTCATTTTAATAAACGCATATTATCGCACATTCTTGGTGACTCCTCCGGGATCATTTCTTATTTCAACACATTTTATTATAGTAGTGACTAGTTCAAACAATATGATCTTAACTCCTAGCTGTCTACTTGCTCTGTTGTATTTATATAATTAGAGTGTTCTTATTGGGCAACAAATCAGGGATGGAATGGAATGATGATAGAAACAAACCATATAAGATATTTAACGACGTTTCGACTCGGATGTAAGTCCTCTTTGGCTGCATTAAATATTTACAATAACATATTAAGAATAGAAATTAAATGGAGAATTTATATAACAGATATAAAAAATATGATGTGAAAATAAAAGGAATCTAGGAACGACTAACATATCTAAGTAAACAGTTTAGAGACAATGTATATTAGTAATAAGTAAAATTGATATTCCGTATGAAATAAAAAAACAAGAAATTATTTATAATCAATTATAATGTTAACCAATACATAGATATATAAAGCGGTTAAAAGTTATGAGTGATGACCGCTAACGAAGATTGAAGAGGGCGCCCGCTTTCGATATAACGAATTAGGAGTTAATTATTGAAAAAATCCACTTTAAGCGGAATTATTTAATTAATTATTAATTAGTTGAAAATCTTTGCAAGATAATTATACTATCGAATTACAAACATCTTCTATATTTTGAGTTAAATTTATTATTTTGAGTTTCAAATATAAACCAGTTGTTCACGTGTGCAGCATTGTGGTCAATGTTCGTTAAACAGAAACTTGCAAAAAATTCTCCAATTTAATTAATTAGTCTGATATTTATTGAGTTAGTGTTTTTAAACATTAACTTACAGTATTTTTAATAGATGAGCAGTATTTATAATAAAATATCATATAAACGTAAGATGCGCTAACTAAAGAACAAAATTATACTAACAAAATTTGACGTGATAGCTATACTCATTATTGTATCGCTTATGTTAATTCTGTCGCTATTGTGTAAAGGAAATATTTTTTACAATATACTTACAATTTATCGATGAAAAAACTGATCAAAAATATATAAGCATTTTCACTTTTCCTCAACAAGCTGTCTGTTAGAAAAAATGTATGATATATCCAATTTACTTCATCAGCAGCAAGTCAGAACTTTCTTCGGGAACGATTTTTTTTAATTGCGCTGTAACTATTTTCAAAATGTATGGTCTGCCTGAATTTATTATTGTCACTATAAATTGAAAAAACTTACGTTCTTAACTGATTGAATTTTTCCATATTTTTGGATTATCGAAATACAATATCTTATGATACACTAAATCACTTATTTCATTACTCTCTGATAGTATAACGTGCTTTCTATCTCGAGCATAGCTTTTAAATGTATCTGTCAGAATTGTAGAAAGTATATTATTTCAATATCTCCTTTAACCTCTTTTCCATTCATGGAAGAATTATTTAGCCTATATCATGCAATCAAATTTGCAGTGTAAATTTGAGTTATGCTTTAAAAATACATGGTGGACAATCAAAAGCATTTACAAAGTATATGTCAATGTAATCTCATACTTTGTCATGTTACATGTGTCTGCGTGATATATTTGCACAAGCAAAATAAAGATGAAATACATATGCAACTATCATGGAATAAATGAACAAAAAAACAAATTCCGACTGCAGTTATCAAAATGTGTTTCTAACGTATTAAGTATATTCTTTATTATCTTACATCATTTTTTAATTTTTCCGAGAAGATAATTACTCAATATCATTAGGAGGTTTACTCTCGATTTAATGCCATACATTTATCAGCTTTAAAAACGTTCCTAATCTAGTGTTTATTCAAAATAAACCCGTATTATGATGCTGAATCAAATCTGTGAGTTACGAGTTAAACACAGGAGATACGATTTGCACTCGGGCAATGATTGACGAACTAAACGTAAAATAAACTGATCGCCTTCGTACGATACACGAAAAGCTAAACAGAAGATAAACGTGTTGTATTGGTAATTAATAACAATTAGAGATGATTTAGATTTATCAGTCTCCGCAACCCATACTTGTTTTATTGTGTGACAACTTCTATCATCAATTCGTAAATTGTCGGTCTATTGACTTCAGAATGTTTTATGAAGAGGTTTAGATAACGCATGGTAATGCACAGAAATTCTGGAATAATATTCTATAATGTGAGTTAAGATTGATGGTTACGCAGTGCACAGTACGATATTACGAACGAAGAAGATTGTGGTTTGAATTTAACTCGACCAACTCTAGATAATTTCCTTTGTAATATACGTATTGTAAATTCGATAGACAGAGAGAATCTATTTTAATCACCTCAATGCTACACAATTTTTCCGTTTGTCCTTCAGAAATACTTTGAGCGGTTAGTAAATACGTAAAAATTCTTAAATTTTAGTTATAATTAAATTATTATGTAAACATTAACAATAGGAAGAAACTTGGTAAAATGCATACGTTACATTTTAGCTGCATTATTAAAAAAATAATTTTATAAAAATTAGAGATTATGATGTGTGTTAAAATGGTACTCTGTATAAAAACCTGAACGATTGGTTCTAGTTATTCATGGCGAAAATTTGCATAACTAATATTTCTGCGTTTAGGTTTAAAATCGCGCTTAAAGACACTGGAATCTAGACAAAATATCACAGTAGCAAGACCAAAAATGCAATAAACACACCACAATGTTTGATTAATGTCAAATCTCACTTCATCATTTAGGATAATTTATCAGGTGACGCGCACAGTATATATCAGTGTTTCAAAATCTACCTTCAAAACAGTAAAATTTAAGTCAAATAACATTAGCTTAGACCAAAGCTCAAATGAATAAACTATAATATTAATCGATCTCCTCATCGATAATATACAGTCACCGAAAGGATGATTTCATCACATTTATCAGTGATCTCAAGTTGACATCCTTCTATAATTTTGACTTTTCTTTCTGATGTTGATTTTTATGTTGTTACGTTGACTCGTATTTTTAAAAAAGAAAAAAGTTGAGTATGAACAATAGATCATTCGATAACCGACGATTAGTCTTACGATTTACAATAATCCATGAATCTCGAATGGAACAATCATTAACATAGGACCAAAACGCCTAAACGGGATATTACTTTCAAGCAACCACGAGTTACAGTGAATCAACTCAAACTCTCCCGTTAAAAAGATTCCCTTTGCTGGCGGAAACCCAGAATGTATCGACTAGCGATAGGTTTCACGCCGATGGCATCATAACGAGCGGGGAGGGCCGGAATATGTATTATTTATGGGCCATCCTCGCTGCAAGCTCTAATACGATACAAGCGGAACAATACTGATTCGCGGCGACGCGCGCCCGCGCGTGTTTCGAGGTCGTAACGACGGAGAGAAGTCGTGCCACCCTCTCTGGCTTTGCGTATCCAACACACGTGTACACGGCAAAGCTATCGCGTTACCAAAGCTGGGCATTTTTCCTCCGTGACTCGGTCGCTCGGTCGGCGAGAAGTGTGCGTATCACCTTTACGCTCCTAGGCTCGCGAGTTATTTATTTTTATGGGGCCGCTTCTGTCCTTCTCCACCTTGCCCCCACCCCTACGCCACCTCGACGCGGTCCTGCAGGTTTCGAAAGCACCCTACGCGTTCCAGCGAGGAGAAACAAAGAGGAGGAGAGCGCGGGAAGGAGAGACGAGGATGGGAGATGGGGATAGAAAGAGAGAGAAACCGCGTTCTCTTCTCGTCTTCTCCTGGTAACCCCCGGCAGGAGAAACCCCGTGCCCGCTTAATGGCGTTACGGGGTTGCCATGGCGACGAAACCCCATGGAACCACCGGCACGGGACGCCACAGCGCCCAGCTCTGGGAAAGCCATTTATTCCGAAAAAACATTATAAGAACGACGTAGCAGAAGCTGCGCTCTCTACTCGATGCTACTTGCGAACCGTCTCCATGTTTACAAACTCTCTTTCTCTCTTCTGCCTTGGGCCTTTGCCCGCGTGCACGTTTTCTTTTTTTTCTTCTGAGAAAACAACTTGGGGATATCTACATCGGCACACCGGCCAGAACGCTTTTTCTCCTCGGAGGAGAAAAGTCGGAGCTAACCCTCGTTTCGTGGATCGACCGGCGAGACGGTGAGAAGACCACCGGCCAAAGTCAGGAATCGCTTCCTGGACTGGGGAGGAATCGATTGGGTTTAACGGCGTATATCGGTCGTGGATACGGACCTAGAAGTCGTTCAGGAGATAATACCTAACCGTAGGATTTACTCTTTCCGCTAGACTTTATTTAACCTAACCTCCTAATATCACGAGGAATTGTATTCCTATTCATCTTGCTCCGTAACTTGTATAACGGGTGAATTTTGCAGTGATCTTAGAAAGGAATAGTGTTCTTTTTTTTTTAATGACTCTGTTCATCAGTGAGCTGATAACTCTTATTTTTTGTGAGACGCGATGGTGGGAGTAAAAGTAAAACTGCTTGTAAAAGTGGGTGTGCGATACCGGTCAAAACCTAGGGTACTATTGTTTCCGTATAACGTTTTCCGTATAATGGTAACTTCTAAGTCGTTGACTTTGGAATTATCTTCCATTTCTATTGTGCACCGTAATGGGGGGTGATGTATGTTAAAAAAATCACGGGTAGAGAATTAGTCGGGATGCAAATGATGATATCGTTGACGTATCGGAAATAAACTACTGTCCGCTAAGACCACTGCAAAGTACAACTATTATCCTAATATCTCATTTGAAATAGTAGCTGATTGCATAAATTCATGTCGGATTATCGTAAATGTCGTAAACTTTACCGCGCAGCAGATCTCCATTATTCTTGGTAGGTTATATCGTATGCATTGAATAAGTGACACTTTCAAGTGTCACTTTTACGTCGGGCATCGTGCACATTAGTCGATTTGTGCGTGAGAGAAATTTTTCAAAACACTGAATGAAAGCGTGTATTTGCGACGTGTAACGTTATACAAGTTTTAAAAAGCTATGAGTCTTAGGATAGAACCAAAAACATTTATAGCGTTAAAATGTGGTTTGACTGATTTTTAGTATGATGATTTCAACTTGTAAGATCAATCCTTTGCTGGACGGCTATTCAGTATTTATGACGACGTAGTGTGCGCGTGTTGGTGGAAAAAAATCGAAGGATTATGAGTGAAGAGAATATTGCTGAAAGGATAAACATGGATAATTTGATCAGGTTTCGCGATTTGAAACAGCTCGAATACACTTTCAAGCTTGATACATAAGTACCGCATTCTCTGACTGAAAGGAATAAGCTGAACCGCATGCATGTAGTCGTTTCTCACTATAATGAAAAAGATGCTCCGTTTTTTGGATCGGATAGCGACAGACGATGAAAATTGGATTTTGTACAATAACGTGCAGCGCGAATGAACCTGTAAGAAGCAAATTCAGGTACAAAACCCATCGCAAAAGGTGATTTGCATCCAATGAAAGCGTTGCTGTGTATTTGGGGCGATTGGAGGGAAATTATTCACTTCGATCTGCTCCGACGTGATGAAACGATCACAACGGACAAGTACTGTGAGCAACTCACTAGAATGGATGCGGATATTCGAAAAAATTATCTGCTTTTGATGAAACGAAAAAGTATCTTCCACCACGATAATGCTAGACCGCAGCTCGCCCAACAGATGCTGCAATAATTACAGAAGTTGCAACGGGAATTTCTGCGGCATCTGTTATCATACTCTCCAGATATTTCGCATACAAATATTTACCTGTTCCGGTGTTTGCAGAATGGTTTTAATGGCAAAGATCTTAGTTTCCAGGAAGCTGTCGAAGAAGAACTCACGAACTTTTTCAAGGAAAACCACGCTCTTTCTTCAAAAACAGAATCGACAAGTTTGTATATCGTTGGAAAATAATTGTAGAGAAGAATGGTGACTACGTAACCGATTAATAAAATTGTATTTTTTATTGTCAACAAATAAGGTTAGGTGTATTTTTTTTTATTTAAACGTTTAATTTTATTTTTAAATCGGGCACTGACTTATACAAACAGCTAATAGTTTCGGAATCAGCGGAACTATGTTTAATTCGCATTCTTCGTTATTGTTATTTAACCTAACGATTATTCTTAAGTTTAATGTGGATTTAACCCATTGTATGCCAATGCCAAGGGCAAACATAAATAATGCAATAATTAATTTATTTCCTACGGTAAGGTAATTAGACAAAAAATATTTTTATTGAGTTTGTAACTTTTATAGCAGTCAGTGCAACATTCAGTTACGATTATCAAAACTAAAAGTTCTACTGCTTAGAAATAAATAAAAAAACAAGCGTCTCAAAAAAGGGACAATAGTAAATAATTGGTTAAAACCTTCAAGTCTACAATTTTTCGATATCGGTTATTACAGTTAGCTAATCCAGAATCTATATAAGATAACGATTATTGAAATTTAGGATGAATCTACTATATGCATATTACATTGAAAATGAACTAAAGGAAACGGTTGAAAGTCAAATCCGTGTTTTTTATCTGTATTGTCGACAGTATCTCTATTCACGCAACCAGCCTCCGTGAAAAGGGGTAACCGTGGTTCACATCACTTCAACAAAAATCTCTTCATATAAAAGTTGGTTTTGCATCTCATTTGCATAATCGAATAACTTTCTTTCTGTCGTCGTACGTTTTTCCGATGTTCTTACTTAATAAAAAGAAAATCAAATGCTTTGTTTTTCATTACTTCACATTTACTTTGAAATATGCCCTAATTTTTGCGAACAATATGTTATCCGCTACGATTCTCTTTGTTCAAATAGCATCAAAATGCTGTTGGAAGATGCTTCAACCGAAGCGGGTTTCACGCTTGCCCATAATAATTTCATTGTCAGAAACGGATAAATCGATTCACAGGATGAATACGTTCGCATAGCATGACAATTCACCGAATGATTGGGCAATATAAAATCGACACTGTTCGTGCGGTGAAACAGATTGGATTTGCGGACATTAATGGGTCCCCATTTTCTATGGCTGCTGTAGCTAAATTCCACTATGCAAATTTGATTGGGGGATGTTATATTTAGTCACTCTAAGAGACATAATCTCTTTTCCTCTGTCGTGATACACTTAACATTGCATAGTTTATTACGTGTAGCCAAGTGTTAATATAATTATTTCGTTTTACAGTAAAGACAAGATCGTAGTATTAGCATAAATACACAGTCTGTAATTGCAGTTTGAAGATTTACATTAGCTATTTTTAGTGTATCGTAAAAAGATTGTCTGTTACATATTTTTTTTAATTATTAGCTTTTCTGCTTTAAGATTGTATAAATCCGATTAAAATATAATATTTAAAAGTAGTTTGCAAGGGTCTTAATAATAGTAATGATAATGTTGAGTTCAACATATTTAAATAAAACCTCGACAAATATTTTGAAAATTGTTGTTTTTTTTAAATCGATGTAAAGTTTATGATTATGTTACAAGTAATATCATTTTTTATCGAAAAGAAGAAGTTAAAAAAATCTTTCTAGAATTAGAAAAAAAAGACACATCTCAAGATTTGGTCGATTAAATCTTTTGTAATAGGCTACCTACATAAATGAGATATGAAATTTTTGTATAACATCGACAAGAAAGACAATTCAAGTAGCAAACTCTATAATACGAATCAGTTGTCTGAAGGAAAAAAGAAGAAATACATATTTCAGCCGTTTATTTTGAAAGTGACCTAAGTCCATTTCTCAATTATTTTTCACTAACTGCAGTAACGTGTGTAGCATTAATTTAGTTATCGTAAACAACATGTTGCAGTTAAGTATATTCAGACGATACGATAATTTTAGAAACATAAATTCGAATATATTGTACCAAAACCACATTATAAATATATAAGAGGAATCAGAGCAGTGAAATACAAGTACATGATGGACTTATTACGATATATACTCCTGAAGCACCGGGACATCTTCAAATTTCACCCGCATACAGAAAATATAGATGAACAATAAATTGTTATGTAATTTATATAGTTAGATTTCCTGAATTGCGTAAACTGTGTTTTTGAAGTGTAATAAAGAAATGTAAAAGTAATGGAGTATCGTTTCTTCAATTTGAAGCATTTTAAATCATATCGAATACACACTATCAAATCTATAACAAATCTAGTTGTTAATTTTGAAAGTGGCCTAACTCCATTTGAGGCAAGAAAATACATATTATCCACTTAATAATTGCTATTATTTTAATAGGAATTGTAAATCTAACTCTTTTTGATACAATGTAGCGGTGGAACACATTGATATCCTATACGTATATTTTTAATTTCATCGAAACGCAAATTCTTAAATATTTCGATTCGAATATAAATGGACTTAGGTCACTTTCAAAATAAATGGCTCATTTGTGTGATCATAATACTCAAATTAAATGAGGAATACCATCTATGAATATCATTTCTACAAACGTTTGAATTACATTGTAATAAACACTTCGAGAAATTTGAATTTGAAAAAATTCTTGAAACATTAAAATAAAATCTTTCAATAACGAATCAACAGAATAAAACTACTTTCAGAATTATTCAACAAATGTTTCTCGGATATTACATTCATATTTCAAATTCTGTAATAACCGCGAGTAACGGCAAAACAAAAGTGAGTTAATGCTATCCATCGCTTTTCGCAGGAAATAGAAATACGTCGAATAATTTTGAATTGCACTTCACAAACTGCTACCTTTCCCATTCAGAAAATCCTTGAAAGTCGAAGGATCGATACTCCTGCACGTTCTATTTTAGTCCGGCGAGGGGAAAGTAGCGCGCTCACTTGCAATATTTGTATTTCAGATCGTCGCTTTATCAGATCAGGAAACGTGCCGAGATCCGAGAATCGATATTCTGGCTACTTAGGTTCTTATAGAGAATATTGCATACATCACTATCTATATACAAATGATATTAACCTCTATATCTACAAACCGATTCTATTGAAGCTCATGTTATTATACTTTCCATACCTTGAGTTTTTTTTTAATACTTCTTTTCGTTTCTTCAGTCGAAATACGGCAGTAAAGTCAAAGTTGGAGAAGAAATCCAAAATAGCTGACTGGTATGAGGTTTAAGAATTTGCGATGCAACTACAAAGATGACGGATGGAATTCATGGTATATTGAATAAAAAAATAATCGGTAAATAATTGTGATAAATTAGCCACAATGTGCAATGTCACTGATGCAAAGAGATCAGGAAAACCGGCGATCTGTTTTCTTTTGATAATGTATTGGTGGAATAAAAATGTATTGGAGGAAACTTGGACAAATTAAAGGCAAAAATCTCCAATATTATCAACATATGTCTGCAAAACATATGGTTGAGAATTGTAATCACATCAGTTCAACGAAGAAAATGCGTTAATAATATTGACATATGTATGAATACTTAAATGATAACAAGTAAATGATAACAGTAAAACAAAACCTTATGGAAATAATGTGTAATGCGTTTTAATAGAGTCGATTTGTAAATAAAATAGTTATGATCATTCAAAAATACAGTGATTTCTCAAACATCCTCTATATCAGTATTTTTTTGGTTTTTCTTATTCATTCTTGGCACCGATCATTAACCACTTGCGCTACGATTTAACTTTCGGTTGCCGTGCCGCACTGTACAATATAACGTGCGGTAAGGCGTTACATTACAGCTAAAAATCCGTACAACATACCTAAAATATCTAACTGTTAACCGACGTGACGGACATCTTGTGTTTATTTTTCCAACAAATGCCTATAGACGTGATATACACGTCGCTGGGGGTTTTGAAACGAAAGCATCTCGATGTGCGTAGCACGTCTTTATAGCGCAAGTGGTTAAGGAGATTTCGCCTAGATCTCGTGTGCCACGTACGACTCTTTGACTACTTGAAGGTGGCTGTACCACGAATAATGACTATGTGCCATGTAATATTTTGAAGATAAAAAATGCTTTTTATCAACAAACAGGATTATTGTTAATTATGATAAGTATCTAATTTTTGTTTTCTTCAGTGCTTACAATCTAAAAACCGATTACTCAGAGTTGGTATATCGAGTACATTTTTTAATTGTCGATAATAATAACACGATATTTAAAAAAGTAAGTTCTTTATTTAAAAATAATAGAGAATATTTGTAGAAAATACTTGTAGTACAGGAATCGTAAAGAAGCTGATACCCCTGCGTTACTTTGTTTATAAATTCGACATTATAGCGGAGGAAAAGGGAAAAATTTCTGTAAGATGCCTCATTCAAAAATTAAATGAATATTTCAATAGCGAATAAACACTTTTATTTGCACGTATTTATAAATATACAAAAATGCCTGATCCCGTCTCTTTGAAAAGTCCTCGATTTATTCTCTCTCTACTGCCAAAAACTCGCAGTTATCAGTTAATCACGTCAGTAACGATTCAGCAATAAATTGTGCATCCTTCCAACGTTGCAGCAATATATAATTTTGAACAACTTCATAAATTGGAGTACATATGCGACCATAACTTCTACATGTAAAATGTATAATTTTACACGTATTGAGTATACACTTCTATTGTAAGAGATTCAAATGGATTTTGATTTGTAACAAATACTTCAAACGTATTTTTTTATCGCATTAAATTTAGCTATATGTAAATGCAGGAACAAGGTTTTTAAAATTTATATCACAACACGCACACCAGAGAGTAACGAACAGAACTTACATACCTCTTGCAAACACGTTCATCTCGTTATCGTTCATACATAAGGCTTTCCCAAAAGTGTCTTTTGCTATTTGCACGCAACTGCTTTATCTGGCAATGTTTATACAAATATGAGACTAAATCTGCTAAATATTGGAGTTCTTATCTGCAATCGCAGTCTACCTGTATACTTCATTCAATAAAATAATATAAAACAAAAAATGTTGTGCAGAAACTTAGGACAACCTAATATTATATATGCCACAACTCCATATAAATACAAATACAAACGTGTCCAAGGAAGTCTTTGCGGAACCTTGTTCCACGATCAAACATTTTCACAGTCCAACCTATTAAAGATTTAAAGATACCCATAGTGCGTTTGAAGAATCGATCGACACGTTGCAAAACGTTCGTAAAAAAACGTACAGTTAATATTGTTCCCGCGCCAATGCATAGCCTTCGGAGAACCTAATTACAGAAGGGAAAAAAGGTACAAAAGAATTGTTTTCGAACTTTGCTGGAATAGAGCTGTGCATACGATATTCTACAAAGATAATTCTTTGCCCACAGTACCAAAAAGAGATCGTCAATGGAATTAAAAGAAAAAAGAACAAATTTAATTTAGTAAAAAACGCTGTAAAATTTGTTATGAAAATAATGTTAAAAAGTTTAGCCCGAAATCGGCAAAGACTTGTACTATAAAAGTTATAACATTTTGTAACAGTTGTCCATATGAGTCCCATTTGTTTGCCATGTTTCAACAAAGTCCACCGCAATATGCCTTTGTAATTGTAAGCAGATTTGTAAACAACGATCTCGAACATATTTCAATTAAAATGCTTTATTTTTCATTCATTTAGACTTTATTAAAACGGTTATGCAGGAACTCGCAACTCGTCTGGTAGAGTAAACGTTCGACCGTGCGTTTATTAAAATAATTTCTTAAAAATGAAATTCATTATTTTGCCATCTAACGCGCATTAAAATTCATACCCTTTTCATACTAATTATAGTTTTGAAAAATTAACATTGAAAATATTAATATCACCGTAAAATTGATATTGTTGCGCCGGTCGTCCGTGGTCGGAGAGCTCGCTCCTGCTGCCTCCTCGACGACCGAACAAAAGAAGTTTGTTTATAAAAAGAGAGTTGGACAAAACTTTGAGAGGCGAAGACACGTTCTTACGCCTCTACCATTCCTGTACAATTATTAGTGTTATTAAATAGTGGTTATCAAACATGAAACGTGGTAGGTCCTGCGCCCGTACCCCTAGTCGCAACAATATTATCATATAAATAAAGCCTATTGAAAAGTATAAGGCGTACGTCAAAAAGAAGTTTATTTAATCACAAATCTGTGGGTCGTATACGCCTCACCCGGCCTGAACGGAAACCCTTGAAAAATTGGTCCGGCACGGAACGTGTTAAGGATTTAAAGATACCCATAGTGCGTTTGAAGAACCGACCGACACGTTGCAAAACGTCATTCCGCAAAATGGTTCGAGGCCGACGCGGCTGGCCGCAAAAACCCTTTGCGGATAACTCGCCCGTCAAAACACCGGACAATTAACCCTCGAGGGGATTTAAAAGCCGGGGCCGACGGCCCAGCCTCTCCCGCTCATATCTCCCGTGGGGAGTTTTCCCAGGGTTCCCGGGGCCGTGGGCTCCGGCACAGCCGCAAGGGAATTACTAAGGATTACATGAAAATTCTATTATCGTCTTAACGTCGCGCCTCATATCCCAGCCAAATCGGGGTAATGTCACGAATCAATCCTCGTTTTCCACCGCGATTCTCGTCCTGAGTGCATCTTTTCTATACCATCGACCCACCTGCTGCGCGACAGGTGCATCCAAATGCGATTTTACTACCTCGGAAACGAAGACTTTCAACCGTTGTGCCGCGAAAGCAGCTAAAACGGTGATGAACGCGGGGTACCTTGTTATTCAGTGGGGAGGTTGTGTTTTTTTTCTCTTAGCAGGTACCCTAGTTGGCAAGATCTTATCACTCTCCGTTTTGGCCGCATGGTACGTATATGCCCTACTTTATTGGCGTTAGTAATTTTGCTTCTGGCGTACGTTTTTTAATGTATATAGGTAATGCGATAATGCTCATGATTATCCATAGAAAAGTAAAAATGCATTATAGAAAAAGGCAATCAATTTTATTTGAATATAGTGACTTGACAAACGACCTTAAGTAAAAGTAAGACAAAGACGGATTAGATTCTTCAACGTAATATTTTTCAATGATGGTAGAATTTGTTGGTAAGATTTGTTTAAAAATGTATTTAAATGACTCAAATGAGTATGTATAGGAGTGTGTATGTACAGCAAGACAAAAATGTTGTGTTCACAAGAATATTAGCATACTTGAGGTTTAATTCGAAAATTTACAGTTTTGTTTCATTGTTGAATACAAAGTAAAATTTTCGTAATTTACACGTATGCTATTAGTATGAATTATGGCCTATAATAAATTTGGCATTAATTTCACAAGTTTCTTCGTCGATTACAGAGAAATTTTCAGCCGCTCTTCTAACAATACTTTTTTTTATATCGTTATTGTGGCACTGCGGAAAAAAGAATGTGCTATTGGGTTGCTGACCCAGGATTCGAACCCTTGACCTTTCGCTTTCCGGGCGTCTACTCTGACCACGAAGCTATCCAGTCCTTCCAATGTAATCATCCCGCAAACACCTATTTGTGTTATCATACATATATGCTGCAGGGAAATGATTGAAACGGAGATTTGATTCAATCCCTAAGGTAGATGATCAATTGAGCAGTTTATTTTAAAAGTGGCCTAAGTCTATTTGTCGATTATTTCCGGTTGCCCGTGGTTACATGTACAACTTTAAGTTATCTATCAATAAAGCATTTGAGCTTACTTATATTGCGAGTAAATACGATTATTTTGGACACAAGTTTTCAGAGTTAGTTAATAGTTGAAAGTGGCCTGACTCTAGTTGGAGTAGCCTAACTATAAATTTAATTTCTTTAGATACACTCAAGCAGTATGACTCATTGGTATTCTAACATATATTTTTAATTGCATTGAAATACAAACTCTTAAATATCTCAATTTAAGTGTAAATGTGCTTAGGCTACTTTCAAAATAAACGGTTCACTTCAAGCAAGATTTTAAAATTACAACTCTGTGGGTTGATTTCCCTAAAGAAAGTAAGTGATTTGATCAAATGCATTATCTGTTTTAGTGAAAAGAGGAAATAATATAGTTTAGATATTAAAAGTATTTCTTTAGTTAACTATACATTATTGTATGTAGAGCAGGTAATACAACAATAGTTATTGAAACACAAATTATTTATTCGAAACTAATTAACAAAAGAAATAGGTACTTAAACTGATATTTTTTAAAAACAAAAAGGATATTTTTAGTGAAATTTTAAATACTTTTAGTGAACGTAATTAATACATAATAATGTTCAGTAATTTTAATAAAAACACGTTGTTGATTTGTAGCATTTCGAGTTACAATGTACGTTACTTTTTTTACAGGTACATCTTTTTATTTTACGTTGTATTATGGATTATTCCCAAGAACAGTTCTTAAATCCTTGACCTCCAAATAGGGATAATTTTCCTCCAATCTCATGCAGACTTAGCTTAATCCGTGGAACTGATTCAAAGAGTGTTTCTAGATAGCCAATCTTTTATAAATCCAACTGATATTAATTTTAACTTCATCCGTGAATTGATCATCTACCTTAGGGATTTGATCAAATCCCCGTTTTTATCATCTCCCTGCGACATATATATCTATACCATATGCGGGGTGATTCTAGTAACTGGGCCAGGTTATAACTCTTTTTTAAGCGAAGTTAGGAAAAAATTGTACAGAAAAAGTTTGCACTGTTCGAAAAGCTCCATCATCCTATGCGCCAACTTTTTTTCCAAGTGTGTCAATGCATCTACAAAGTGCAGTTGCACTGTTTTTTTTTAATGGAACCACCCATTTTTTTTTACATAAAAACGTTCCTTAAGCCATTCTGCAATTAAAGTGTGTAAGGAAACTCACCGAAAAACTCTAGAAATGCATTGCTTGCGTATAATGTATCATAGATTATACGACGTCTTGTAATATAACATAAATTTAGTTTTCTCAATTGGTCTAATATATCTTACTACAAATCTTATCTCATTATTACATAACGAAAGAAGCATTTATCACACAAAGGTTATTTTCAAACATGCGGCACTTTCCATTATTATGTTTTATAGAACCATCCATCTGAGTTTGATAGTCCTTCAGATACTTATGGTCAATACTATACATGTGACAAGTCCCATGTGTCAGTTAATGTGTCAACAGCTGCAAGTAATTTTGCGACAAACTTAATAAGGATTTCCGTAAGTTTATAAATTACAAAGGAAAATGTATAGCGAAATTTAATATTTTTTTGGTAGATTATTATTGTTATTATAATAGCTTTCATTTTACATGGATGATTACTATATAACTGTTTCTAATTAGCTCGTTTTGTTTGATTCGTAGCAATCTACGAATGATAAGATAACTCAACTTTTTTAGTTAACGAGTTAACATGATTATTAATTATTTTCTCGCAAATTTGTTCTCCTTTTATAATATCATGTACAACGTTTAAAATTACTATGACTATTAAAGATTACAATACAATTATGCGAAGGTTTTGAAATGTTTTGTATTTGTGTATTTTATCAATAGTACCATTAATGATCGTATTTTCTATTATTCGTACTGTTATATCTTATTTCGGTATACAATATTTTTTCAGCACAATTGTAGTAAAAGTGTTTTAATGTTTGTTGTAAATAGTTTCTGCAGCGTGTAATTAAAATCTATATATGTAAAATAATTATAACGCCATTATTTTATCTTCATGAGTTTTACCATTATAAACAAAGCATTATTTCCGTAATGAAGAATATGATTAAAATAATAGTTGATTGAAATTATCACGCTTGGTGTGGATGATTTTTTTCTCGTATTAGTCAGCTATTTCATCGACGGAGTGTTTCGATGCGGGACTTCGATATACAATATACGCCACATGTGCTCCTTTTTCACGCCTAAAAGAGCTTAAGAGAGAAAATAGAAAACGCTACCATTCAAAGTAATATATAACGTACGGTGGGATCCACGTAACTAAAATAACTCCTACTGTTCCATAGATATTGAATTTATCAATAAACGCTTTACGTATAAATAGCATACATTCGAAGCGGTTCTAGCAGTATATAAACCGATTTTTCTTGCATGGTTTTCTCAATTTTCACAACAGACTGTGATATTTAAAAACTTTATTTATAAATTTGATGGCGTATAATAATCTAACTTGCATGTAAATTAATCCAAATTATTCTTTTACGACATTTTTGCTATAAAGGTATTTTTTTTATAAACTTTGTTAATGTTAAATGAAAATTGAGCAAGAGACTCCATAGTAATGCACAGTGCATATTACTTTACAGATTCCTGTAGAGTAATTCAACGATTGTACTAATGTTGAAAAGAAAAGCGATTTCTTAAAAATAAAATAGATAGGATGAAGTCGAAAATTGGGTGTCTGATTGGTTTGCTTTAAAAGACGAACATTTCTATTGGCGTGGTGTTCACAAATTGCCAGAAAGGTGGTCAAAATGTGTAGAAAGCAATGCTCGATACTTTGAATACAATTTTTTTACTTTTCCATTCAAAATTGCTGTTTCAATTTCACAAAAAAACGCTCACTTCATACTGGTACACCTGATAGACTATGGAAACAGTTTGAAAAAGAAATAAAGTTAGTCGTCAAAAATGTTCTCTTCGAGGTTCAATATAACTCGAATAGCAGGAGTGACTTCATTCTGATCACATGATCACATCCGAGCGCTGTGTTTCTCAGTAAGCAATAACAAGTTTTTTATGCTAATTATAATTTTCATTATATTATTATCAGAATTTCCAGGAAGAGCATGTAAAACAATTATTTTTTAGGCAGAATTGTATGAGATTATCTATTTTTTTCAACGTAACAACGTAAAAAACAAAAAACATATGACACTTTTAAAGAGCTCTATGAGATTCAAAACCTCCACAGCTTTTAACTACACGTTCTGTGATAAGAATTTTGCATAAAAGAATAACACAATAGTACGTACATGCCTACTCCTGTACAACGTCAGTTTTTCCACAAGTGACAAGTGAAATTACAGCCACCGTCTGCAGAATTAAGTTTGCGCTTTCCATCCTTCAGTTGAACCATGGTACAGCACTTTAGTTTCTTACAGGAAGCCGACTGTTTTACTTTTAATAATCTTTCTTGCAGAAACGAAGGGAAATCGCACATTTGCAGCAAAATTTACGGCACGGCCGAGGGTGACGTTTTCACGTCTTTCTCATATTTCATTTTTTCTTGAGGCGCAGATTTTAAACGTATTTTCAGTAGATTTAAATCATCAGACAGCGATGGCGCACATCGGTGCGAGATACCACTGCCCAGCGCGAGGATATTTTTTTACGATGAAATACGAGGTAAAAGGCGACCTAAATAACGTTATCGACAATACGTGATAAATTAATACGTCTTCCTCCGTCTACCAAGAACGACGTACGTACGTATATATAGCATCCCCATGTATCCGGTTTTATAAGGGTGCGGCCAGGGGGTGGAAAGGGAGAGTGCTTCGAGCAAGAGCTCACCACAGCCAATTACCTTCCCCTTATTAATCTGGTTAATTGAGAATTACATGAAAAGTCGATTATAACCTTGCGACATGTACAGGGAATTTTAGTAAAATTGGTCGCGTGTCGGTCCACTTTATTGCACTAAAAGGCGCCGCAAAATCGAACGACGATCAACGAACATCGTTTAAGACACTAAAAAGTAGTATAAGGTTTCAATTCCACAAGAATTTTGACTGAATCAATGACGAATCCTACAAGTTTTGTATGAATATTTGTTTAACGCGTTCACGTTAGCGCCGAAATTCACGTTTTTCCGCGTGAGACGACGCTCGAATTTATCCTTCACTTCATTTGGTGGCGCAGTACTATCGTTTGTTCGGTTCGTCTAGCAAGAAAGTGCGCGTGCTTACTTTGCAAACCGTGTAACTCCATATAAATAATAAACTATATACAGGTTTTTCATATTAAGTTCACCCTTTCGCAAAACAAAATCACGTATTTGCAAATGAAATTTAACCTTTTGCAAAACAAATTTACTCGTTTGCAAATGGAATTCACCTTTTTGCCGATTGAATTCCATTTGCAAACGAATGAATTTCATTTAAAAAAGCGTGAATTTATTGTCAAAAACCTGTAAATAATATTGTATGCCACGCTTTTGCTTACAATGACTACCTGGTATAGGAATAACCTACCTGCCGTGTAAAAAAAATAGGAAAATCCCTAATGATGACTAAAGAGTATAACGACGATTCTAATATATAACATAGCGTACGTAGACATAAGCAGTGAAGAAATGGCAATTGGACAACAAATACCATCAAAAGGTTTACATTTTCTTTATTTGTACGCAGGGTCCGCAAGAAAAACAAGACAAAGATGTAAAGAATGTTACAAATGTTTATCTAAAAGAAAAGGTAAACACTATGTCGCAAAGAAAACTAAAAAAGTAATGAATTGTTATGCGTGTACTATCGAATTTTTGTTAATTACGTTTATAATATTACATTTAGTTAAGCTTTTAATACTTACTGAATTGTAATGTTTTTAGTATCGAATTTTTATTAGTTATGTTTATAATATTATGTTTAGTTATATTTATAAAATTCAGATGAAATAAAGTAGCTCGTACCTTTTTTAAATTAATATACTTTACATTTCCGTTAGTTTAATTTTCAGTTACATGGCAATTTTTTCCAATTGGTTTATTCACCGTCTCATAGAACATTGAAACGCGTGCCATCGATGGTACGCGCCTGCGTAAACATATTAACACGTTTCGTGCCGTATGGGACACATACACCTCACGCTGAATTGACAAAGTTGTTCTACATTAGCGAGATAAAAGACATCTCTACTTAGTCACTCGACATAACACCACTTGATTTGTTATTGTTGGAACATTAGAAAATATCGTCTACCAACAGCGACCAACAACTCCATAAGTTGTACAATACGCGATATATTAAATTCGTAAATGACAGCTCTTTTATATTGTAATATACTTTGTGTCACATCGTTATTTATTTTTGATTGCTAAAATCGAAAGTAATCCAACTTTAACGATTGACAATATTGCAATCAATCGCGGATATTCATGGTCGAGTGTTCAAAAGAATCTTAAAATATCGTGAAGGTGTGTGGAAAGAGGGCAGATGGACACCGCGCGACAATAAAAAAACGACATTCTTTTTCGGTACCCCTAATATGTTTAAGCGTGTTTCCCGTTTTATAAATTATGCGATAAAATCTATCAACATAGTAAAATTATGACGCTCTTTGAACGTAAACTTCCGTTATTTTCTCATTTTTCGAGAAAATGTTTAAGGATTGTCTTGAGAGAACTGATAACAGAGAAGAAGCTACACGTACACAGTGCATAGTGTTGCGTCATTATCCTAACGTCCCTTGAAATTGTCAGCAGAACACTGGATTATACTGCCGACTGTGACAACATCAAGTCAATGGCTGATGCATATCCATAAGAACCCTAGCGCGTGCATTCGCATTTCCATGTCAATTGTATTCGCAGCTGTAACGAGGCACAGCTCGCCAACGGCTCTCAGTGATTTTAACAAAATTGCAACATCAGTATTCCAATATCAATACATACACAATCAGTTATGAGGATGTCCGCGTTAAAAAATGTCGAGTTTTCTACACTTGCCTCTGTACCGTTGCGATTATCCAATAAAATGCTTTTTAGTCGAATGTACCGGGTTATGCGATTGTTTAAAACTTTACGCCTGCTTTTCCTACAGCTGATCTTGTGTCATGGCTATTATTACAGCTATATTTCTGATAATTGCATGGATATATCGCAGTAAGGTACAGTGCGTTCATAAAGCTATTCGTTTTATTCGGTAAAATGACTAAAGGAACTTACTGTAATGTGATCAATTGAATAACAACGGAGATAAAGACATTAAACTAACTAACATTAAGAAGAATGACATACAATAATAAACTGGGGCCTTCATTTATTTCATGTGTCATTGCAGAATTTGACGAGTTTAACTCGTCAAGAGTTGTTTTCGGAGAACACCGTGCAGTATATTATAAGATAGTTGCTTCACTCGTACGTCGATTCTAGTTTGTTTACAATGTTTAAGATGCCCCACCCTTCCACCTTCTCGACAGTACCGCTTACAAAGTTGCATCCACCAATCGATAAATCAGGAAGAAGCACATTGAAAGCAGTATTCAGTCTAGCAGTCATCTTGCACGACGAATGTCATACTGGACAGTATTTGAATTCACCATTGACATCATATATCAACTTGATTAAATTCTATATAATGATCCAAATTTCAAAATAAAACATCTTTTTTCTTGGCTTTCACATAACCGTTCGGTTAAACCAAATTACATAGTATTTTTTGCATGAAATTTAATATTTACACATCAAATTCCGTTTTATTTGTACGTCAAGGGGTTAAACCAACGCTCTTAAGTTTTATTTTCTAAATGCTGTCTCTGTTGCTTCGTATTTCTCCAGTGTCTGTTATGCACCGCTCTCTTGGCTGTTCCGCGTCAGCCCGCCCGTAATTTTTTTAACCCTCGCAGTACTGACTATGCTGTTCCGTGCTGGAGTTCTTTTTAACTTACACAGATATTTCTCTAACACCAATTCGCGATCATGCAAGCTCCAAGCTCCATACTGTTGTACTCACACAGTCAGCGTGTCGAATAAGACGTAAATGCATACGCAGAGCTAAAGCGATCGTCACTGCCTAATAATACGCAAGCCCTATTACTGTTGTGTATATAGCACAAGTCCTACATCATTAGCGACTCCGGTACTGTATTTGTACAGTTAATACTGCGGTAAATACGTAAATTTATTCATTTAAAAACACTAACACAGGGTACTGTATTAAGATATGAACAATATATTAAATTATTAATGTAAAAAACAGAAATCGCTGATTTCACCTTTTGGCTTTATAACTCGACACTAGCTGAGCAACCTTTGTTTGTATTTACCTACGACTTGCGCTGCATTCCACATCGTGTCAATCTAAGCGATCCATCTCATAACGTCTTTTGCGACCTTCACGTACGCATATAGCACGCATATAACTACACTTACGTACATTACACTCTTTTTCCAATAACAGTATTGGATATTGTATTTCTGTATTTGTTCCGATTTGAAATTTTACGAGGGGCTTGATGAAAGACCATTGGACTCTAAACTTTAATGCTTAACCGTGCATAACACGCACTATAGTGGCTTTTGCGGAGGCCATCCCTGTGTACGATGCGCTACTTTAGTGGCTTTCGCTCGTTCTCTCCTTCGTTCTTTCCGAAAAAATATCAGATGGTATAAGACATTTTTGTACCTTCTGCTTGACGTGGCATTCTCGAATGCGTGTTATTTATATCAGTTTGAAAAAGAAGTTTTAAAATATATCATAGTCAAGTGTATTAGTAATTATTAAAGTAAATTCGTATCTTTAAGAAAAATTATAACTTAATCGTTAAAAACTTGATTCCCATGTACAGGCGTAGAGAATAGGGTTGTCCGTCACACATTGCAGTGCCGCATCGTTTACATATATTTCACGTCGAACTCGTCCGTACAAAGAAGCAGCCCCGCGCAAAGTTCGGCCATGCTTAAAAGGTTAATGAACAAGCACATTTTTCTCGAACAATGACCAGTAGATCGACAGAATTTTAATAAAATAATTGCTTTATTACTAGAGCGAGAAAAAGCGCAAATTAATACCGCTTTTATCGGATTTTATGGAACATTTTTCTAAATTTCAAATACGAAACTGGTTTAAAATTCAGTCGTTCACCTTCATTTACTACATTTCTCCAATTTTCTTTTTCAAGCATATAAAATTCTTCGTCGCCACTAAAAAATTCCAGGTTCCTACTAGTGCTTGGTTCTTCAATATTTCTTTTCTTTGCCAATTTTATAAGGTTTAAATTCTGGATAGAAAAGATAGCACGCATGCACGCAGGACACCATCTCTTCTAATATTCCACAAGAAGTGCCCGTCTGGAAATGATAGCGTGGAGTTTAAGAAAACGAACTTTATCGACTGTATAGAAAACGGCGTGTTGTCTCTCAATGCTCGGCGAAAAACGCTCCTGATCGCTTTGCCGATTGCCCTTACTTTCAGCATGCGCGACCGCAAAAGCTAACAGATTTCTCGAAATATCACGTCATGATCGAAATATCACGCCTGTATGTCCGCATTCGATTAAGGTGGGTTTTCCTAGCGACCGGTTTTTTGTGCAGCAGGAACTAAATTTGCCTAAAAACCTTGGCAGGAGTACGAAAAAGATATAGTTTCTATCGCGCTCCCGCTAACGTTTTTACGCAAATTTGGTCCCTGCAGCGCAAAAAACCGGTCGCTAAGAAAACCCACCATTACCTTGGAATATTTATAATGTCATGAATAAGGCGGAATTCGTTCCTTAAGAGTTCAAAAGCTTATAATAACAAAAAAAACAATAATAATAATGAGAAACTCTAAGCAAATCAACACTTAAATTACGCTAATGCTACTCTGGATATTGAAACTCTGCACTCAGATTCTTCTCTGACTCTCTCGGCTTTCGGTTAGAAAAGCGCTGGTTTTTGGCGCTCTTAAGACGATTCGTTTCTTTTTCTCTAACCACGCGCTGAATCCCAGCAGAGCCGTTTGTATTCATGCACACAGTCCTTGCGTTCCACACTCGACTGTCCTGCACGGACACACATATGTACACACTCACCACACAATCCACGCATCCCACAATAGCGTGTGAGATTCGTGATATCAAATAGCGGGCCAAACGTAAGAACCACGATTCTACCTCACGCGACATAGATCGAGCCAAACGTAAACAAGACGAGAAGCCAGGATGATTCCTTATTCCCCATTGGTTGAAATTTAATGAAGCTGAGGCAGTGGTCGTAATCGGATTAACATGCAAATTGATACGCAAAACTTACGTCTAAGGTATAATACGATAATACATATTCGCGGCCTGCAGGTGCAGCCTATTCGTACGCTCTTCCACTCTTCCACTCTCATTGTACGAATAAATGTGTCCACTTTGGTGTCAATAAATAAAGGGTTAATGAAAATGATAATGATTAAAATCGGAATTAGTATTATGAAGTTTATTGAAATTAAGATGCTGGATCAACAATATGCGAGAAAATACGTTGAAAACGTCCAACGTATTATATTCTCTTAAAAAATCTCAAACCGGTTTAAGAAAAGAGATATTGATCATCCTATTTGAAATCGAACAATAACCTATGTACGAACAGTAGACGCATAGAAACTTGTTTTCAACGATATTCGAAATGACTAATGAAATTAGTTGGTTTGTGTTCGTTACTGAGCAAAAAGATATATAATAATGTTAACGCCATGGAAAACTCGCAGGATACAAAATAAAAAATAATTTGCATAAAGAGCTTGAATAATCTTTCTAACGGCAATTTGCATTATACGCTATTTTAACACTAAATAGGTAATATCTCCTGATTGGACAATCTATCTTCTTGTAGTTTAACCATGGTTATACCAATCTCTACAAAAAGAAAATTAGGAGTGCATATTATTATAGTTTTGTAAGCAGAATAATCCTAAGTGACATTCATTACACGCTTTTTGCGACCGTTACGGTTTATAAAATCAACTTATAGGTCAAATAAGATATCCACAGTCAGACACGTGCTACAATTGTCGCCGATGCTTTTCCATTTTAGTTACGTATTATTTTTGGCTTTATATTCGCACGTTCAACTATATTTGCGTACAGTTATTGAAAAAAAACCTACTGTTAATTTTGGCACGCGCTGTCAGGATTTAATGCTAAACCTACCAACTACTTTCCAGGCATATTTAAGTGTAGTAAATACATTCTTAAAGAAAAAGAGAACAAAAAATGAATATAAATATATTAATATATTGATCCTTGAAACTCGTAAATAATCTCAGAAAATACCCCGTCTCAGAATTTTACAATTTTTCAAAAAAGTAACTGACTGGTTCGATAGTTTTAATATTAAAGCATAAAAAAGGAATTAAAAAAGATGTTATGAAAGAGAATGTGAACAAGTGTCAATACTACATTTCAAAAGTCGACTCTTAAGTCTTCACGGTTTTATATCGAGCGTAGCTCTATAACATATTCATTGCGATCAATGTTTTAAAATAACCGTGTTCGTGAACCCATAAGCTATCGACTGCTTTTCTATTTCTAGCATCTTCATAAGAAAGTGTGCACGTGCATACATGTTTCTATGGCAACATCTCTGTAGTTTCTATCGTTGTATCACGTACAAGGAATATAAACAAAGCTATACCTAAAAGCAATACCAAAAAGCCACAAGCTTCTAACCCGCTTTAAGATTTTGTGAACGTATACGCTTTCGAATTAGATCTTTTGTCCCAATAAATAAACACGTGAGAATATATTGCAGCTTATTAAAAGTAAGATTTTTCATTTTTTTTTATTGAGATATATTAGTTTACACTTCTTATGAAAGGACATAAACTGCTAAGGAACATATTCACGAACCAATACGGTGCTCCTATCGATTGGAGATAACGAAACCTAGTATAAACAAAGACTGTCGCATCTCACTCGCCATGCAATACGGCGTGGCGAGTGAGTCTAATAATAATAATATTTTGCAAATTGTGTTTAAGTGTAATTAGGCATTCTTGTTTCCTAAGGTATTTTAAAAATAATACTCTGAAATGCCCAAAGAAATGTTACCCAAAGGAGTCTAGCGTGAATCTGAAAGTAGCGATGATAAGTTTTATTTTGACTCTTTGAACGCTGACTCTGGTATAGAAAGTGATAACGTTAATAATGATTCTAACAGTGGCATAGCTTATGTTTGTCCGGGAATTAGTGGAATAATTTGTAGGTGATTTTCGTGATGGAGCATCTTTAAAATTAGGAAGACCATCGTTCTCAGTTAAAGACGAACGGCTTAATGGCAAACTGCATATATTGTGGCACTATGAAGGTGTTAAGAGTAAAGATAGTTCTGTATTATCAAACAGAAAAATCAAGGGCGAAAGACACCGTACTAATTATTTTGTGCGACATATGTTCCAGAAAACCAGGGCTTCAAATTGGAGACTGCTTTGAGAGATATCACACTATGGAGAACTATAAAATATAATTTTTGTATCAAAACATTTTTACATTTTTGCAACAAACAATTTTTGCATTGAAACATATAATTTTGTAAACGTATATCGAATGTTTACAATAGAGTTCATAAATTTTGTTTTACCTTCATGATCTAACATATTGTATACTATCGTTCGTTCAACGAAAATTAATTCCGACCAGCATGACACCTATGTATAAATTTAATACGACCGCAAAGGGTTAATATCTCACCAAAAGCGTCACACAGCTGATATTGAATCATGAGCGCGACAAACGCCGACCCTCGTGAAAGAGAAAAGGAAGATGAAAGGACAAAACGCATACCCAAATTAACCGTGGTTACCATCAAGGAATCCGCTGAATACCAACAATCACAGAAACCTATCTGAGAATGTTTATGACTCTTGCGGCCCGGAACAGCTGATTTAATAAACAAGACCGGCAACCCACAGCCCTTACGAAGGAAGGAAGGAACCTAAACGTGGATTCTTGAAATATTGTATATTGTATAAATAGAAGACATTCGCTCTGAAGAGAGCAGTCTGACTTTGTAACCTTGCGACACGACAACTTTTGTCACTCGGTTATTCGAGTTTCTGTCTTCTTTCGATTATCTATTCTTAGTTACAGAAGTATTACATTTATAAAAGTATTTTTCACTTCAGTCGTTGGGTTATTTCGAGCGATCTGTAACGCACTAGACTGCGTATTAGAGAAATCGTTAATATTATAAATTGGCCAGCTTCGTGATTGGAACTCCTCGAACAATCCAAAGAGACAATAGGTTATTCAAATTAAATCCCCCCTTTTGCAAATCAAATACTTTTACATGTGTATTATATTTTTAAAAAAACATCAAATAATGTTAATTACATAGTGATAAATCAAAAACCCTGCGATTTTTTTGGAAGAATACTTTAGAGACTGGAAGACGATAATCTGGATGAAGTTTGGTTGATTTTGGACAACGCAAGTATCCTCGAGACACGGCAAGTGATCTTGTTGGTCAGACACAGTACAGTTTAGTTTTTCTATCACCCATATTCACCAGCGTTGGACCCTATCGAAGAAGTTTCATTGAAAATCAAGTTTAGTGCAAGAAACATGTTAGCTGATTCTTTAAATCAGTAAAATTCAGTAGACGTAATTAATAACTCTGTTGGAACTGTTACGGTTACAAATTATGATAATTATTATATGAATATTTATATTCACTCTAACAGTATGAATTATAATGGAATTCTTGATTTTTTTACTATGTAATTAATATTATTCGATGTTTATTTAAAATATAATATATGGTCGATTTGATTTGCAAAAGGATGAATTTAATATGCTAAACAATGAATTTAATTTAAAAAGTGGTGAATTCCATTTTCAGTAGGGTGAATTTAATTTGCGAAAAAGTGAATTAAATTTGAGAAACCTGTATTAGGAAAATGGATAAAACTAGCAATTAGATTGATGAGTAGTGAACTGGATAAAACTAAATATTTAAATAAAAACCATTTGCCGCGGTTTTCCATTCATTCAAACACTCCTCTTAAAAGTTTCATCATTTTGATTAACTCATTCATCATTTTGTTAACTCGATCAGCCTCGTCCCAGGAGAGTAACAGTTGTTACACCTTTTCATAAATGACAAAATATTCATTGGCGCACGTAGTGGCACGTATTGTTGCAAATCATGGCTCTATTTTTGTAAACAATGATATGTATGAATAGAATGTTTTACAAATAAAACAAAACAGAAATATGTATAGTGGTTACGAAGTATACTTTTTTTAAATCATTTGAAGTTATCCGCAATAAGAGACAAAGCCAAACTCAAAATTCGTAGTAACTTATGTAATATATATAAATGTATAAATGAATAACAAAACCGTATTATGGTCCATTTCTGTTATAATTACTCGCATGATCAAAAACTTGTTCCTTATATTGAACAAGCGTTTGTATCCAAGTAACATTTTATACTCCTTTATTTTTATTTATTGGGTTGGCAAGTAAATTATTGCGGATTTCACTGTCGGATGATTTTAGTTTGAGGTATATTTACATTTTCGAAATGTCAAACCCACAATGTTGTTTTCACATTTTATACCTCGATTGTAATTTGGTGGTTATCAAGTTCGTCGTTGGTTGGAAAGTGAAATCACAAATCTGCAATTACTCTCTTGCCAACACAATATAATAATAAACAAAAACTAGTTTTGTTATTTTACTCTTTATTTCATATTATTTTTTTATATCATATTATTTTATTTATACTTATATATATATATATATATATATATATGTATGTATGTATTTATTTATTTAATATTATTTTTAATTAATATTCTCTTTTGTATAAAGAACCTCTGACCACAATTGGCTTTTTATTACAATGCTTGGAAGTGATTTTTCTCTCAGATGCCGTATTAATCGTTCAAACTGCTCTTCGCTCTTTTTACCTCACAATGAGCATACAGCAAAAATTACAAATCTTGATCACGATCGTCGGTTAAATGTTGCGGTCATGAGAAAGTAAGACAACTCGATAACAGGCAGAACAGGTCGCGAATGCGTAAGACCAGGTCCGCTTTACGCGACGAACACGACGCCTCCGTCCTGCGCAATTTATTCCTCGCACGCGTAAAAATAAGTTAACCTAGAAAAAAGGTCGATCGATTGGAAGCTGCGTTTTAATAAATTGCCCGAGAATCAGGGGTCTGACGATGCGATAAATATCGTGGAGGGCGGGCTTGCACGTTCTTCGGTAACCTGAGCTGTCGCCAGTCCACTATATTTTCCGACGATCGTCGACGATATATCGCGAACAACCATGGAAGTTTTCGTTAACCTCTTGACATACAAATAAAACGGAATTTGACGCGTCCGAAAAATACTATTTAATTTGATTTGGATGTAATACGGTTTGGATGCAACTTTGTAACTGGTACTGTCGAGAAGGTGGAAAGGTAGGACATTTTAAACATTGTAAACAAACCAGAATCGACGTACGAGTGAAGCAACTGAGTAATCTAATAATATATTGCACAGTGTCCGCTGAAAATAGCTCTTGACGAGTTGGACTTGTCAAAGTCTACAGTGGCGCATGAAATGAATGACGACCCCAATTCGTCATTGTATGTCAAGGGGTTAACTCTTTCGCGCCCAGCGCCTGATAATATCAGGCAGTCACGCGACGACCTGTGACCACGGGCGTCGGATATATCCGGCATCCATATAATGTGTATACAAGTACTATCTGTAATCGATGATACATTTTTTCTTTTTTCCTCATTATATACATTAAAAAGGTAAAAACTGAACCCGAAGATGTGTGGTTTGTAGTAAAAATATACGAGTGTAAAAATTGTAATATTGGCTTATGTACAGATCCTTGTTTTAGAATATGTATTACAGAAATATGTTACTAGTCTTTACATGTTAATATATTAACTAATTTAGGTTACATGATTAATTATATTAAACATTTAATCGCAAAGTCTTGTAAATGTATAAAAACCTAAAAATACGTAGAATATCAGCAAAATTGATGACGTATATCGATCAGATAGACAAAACAGAAACAATTAATTAAGTAAAATGTGAAAGAATGAAACTAAAAACATTACCTGATTGTTGACTACGAATATAATAAGAGTGAACAAGAGAAAATATTTTACATTACCGTTGATTCCGGTATTTTGGTTTGAAAAATGTAGACGTTAATTAACTTATCTACTTATTAAAAATACGTAAACTGTAATTGTAAATTTAATGTTTTCAGAATAACTAATATAATTTCCGTTGATTCCGGTATTTTGGTTTGAAAAATGTAGACGTTAATTAACTTATCTACTTATTAAAAATACGTAAACTGTAATTGTAAATTTAATGTTTTCAGAATAACTAATATAATTTTGTATACGTCTTTTCATATAAAAAATATAAATTATACTTGTTATATTAGAGCAACGATTGTTTTATTAAGCACAGCTGTAATTTAAGACTAAGAATAACGTATATACATAAACCAAGCGCAGTATGCACATTTCTGGAACGTACTACTGTTCACTGACAGCACTTCAGCAACCTGAACTGTCAGCGCGACAGGTTTAAAAGCACATTTAAAAACAAAAAGGTAGTTATAAACATTTACGAATTGACTAGAAATTTAAAAAATCGAAAAGTGAAAATAAACTTGTCCAATTGCTTAACTTGAATGCTCTGAGGGTGAAAAGGAAAAATAAATTTTTCAACATACTTAACTTATAAACTATAAATGCACAAGGCAATGATGAACTTTTTTCGAATACTTGATTATAAAACATAAGACATGTAAGAGTATAAATGGATTATTTATTTTCAAAGTGATGTAAGTCTATTAAAAAAAAATCCATTAAGATTAACAAAATGTATATAATCAAATTAGATGTGGATAAATTAGGGGCAACATTTCCAGACTTGACATAATTTATTTATATTTTATAATTTACTAATATGCTAATCTTTAATTTTCTCGACACAACAAAACATTTACTTACATTACTTTCAAAATAAACGATCTAAGTAAATTATTCCAATGTGCTCCGCTGGGTAATGATAAATAAATAATTTGCAGACCTGATGTACACACGATTTTATTTGATTATAACGTAATTTGAAATAATACAGTGTAGACTATTTATTTTATCGTCATATCTTCACTGCTTTTGTACGTGTAAAACAATTTGGTGATAAAAAGTTCAGCGTCTAGCGAGACAAATG